>CM035412.1:60020471-60262971 GCA_020310875.1 Ceratopteris richardii | reverse complement strand
ACTTTACTGCTCACTGGTCTATCTCTGCAGAGCCCCGAGAATGGTGGGCATGTTCCAGAAATTGATGAAACTTGTTCTCAGTGCTCAGTCCATCATTTGAAGTGTTTTAACTTGGATTGGGAAGCTTGCTAAATCTATTTGCTATGCCCAAAAGGAATTTTTCTAATTCCTTCCAGGTTGAGAGCACTGTTCATTTTTTCCAGCAGGTGTATGTCCAAAAATAGCAAGTTTTGGGAGCTAGTCATTTCGCAACTTGTTTGTCTTGACTTAAACTTTTGGGATACATGTTCCAAAGTACTTGGCTGATATTTTGGTGGATTTAGGAAACTCAAAGGGTCTACTAATCAACTCTGAAGTCTCAGTTGGCTGGTGTGAAGCTGGTTGTAGCGGCACCTACTCATCTTTGGATTGCATCCACCATCTCTCTTCACAGTGGTATCAGAGCATAGTCAAGCAACATGGGAGATGGATTTCCATCAACAATTGACAAATTGGATCGAAACAACTACCCGGCATGGTCTCTAAAGATGGAGGCTTACCTTCAAGGGAGGAATCTATATGGATTCATATCCGGAGATGGAGCAATGCCAACCATGAGGAACAAAGGGCAACCATCACATGAAGAAGTGGAAGGACTTTCGAATTGGTGTTCGAAGGATGCACTTGCAAGGTCCTATATTCTAAACTCAATCTCTGACTTTCTTTTACCTCATGTCAAGGGATGCAAGACATCAAGAGAAACCTGGAATGCACTTGCTTCTTTCTTCTCTTCCAACACTCGAGCAAGGAAGAACCAATTGTGGATGGAGTTCACAACAATGAAGAAAAGCCCGAAGCAAAATGTGACTGATTATGTCACAAAGATGAAGGAGATTTCTGACCAACTTGGAAGCATTGGAGAGGTAATTGAAGAGGAGCAAATCATAAGACAAATCATGAATGGAATCAAAGCAGATGACAAGTGGGAGTCATTCACAACAGCCATGGATTTATACATGGATATGCATGTACCCGACCTCAACACACTCATGGGCCAACTCTTCACTCATGAAGCAAAGATTAGCAAAGGTGGTGAGTCCTCAAGAGGTAATCAAACTTCTGCCTTATATTCTGATAAAGCTAAGGTCAAGGACAAGTCAAAGAGTAGGAAGAATGAAGATGAAGGAAGCTCTTTCCAAGCAAACTTTGCAGGTAGAGGAAGAGCTAGAGGAAGAGGCAAAGGTGGAAAGCAAGGCAAGGGGAGATTCCAATCATCTCAACCTTGCAACATATGTGGCTTATCTAACCATACTACTGAAGAATGTTTCAGGAACCCGAGGAACTCAAGAGGAAGAGGATTCAATAGTGGTGGCTATGGATCAAATAGAGGTAGATACAATGGAGGCTACAACAACAACTACTACAACAACAATTACAACAACAACAACAACTATCAAAGTGGCCATAGAGGAAGAAGAGATTACAATAACTATGCAGAGGACCAAAGTCAAGAAGATTCATTATTGATTATGAATCTATCAGCGAAGAAGGGTAAGGATGATGATCACATATTTTACATTGATTCGGGATGCTCGAACCATGTTGCAAGAAATGTGGCTTTACTTTCTGATTTGGAAGATCCTCATAACAAGCATGAAGTGCAGACAGGAGATGACACAAAGCACTCAGTGGAGAAGATAGGTAATGTGAAGACATCAGATGGGAATATGAACCTCTTAAGCAAAGTCTTGTATGTCCCTACAATTACCAAAAATTAAATAAGTGTTGGACAGATTGTTGAAAAAGGATTGCAGGTTAGATTCAATCGATTTGGAGCATATGTTGAAGACCCAAGGCAAGGCTTTCAAAGGATTGCCAAAGGAGAAAAGACACGAAGGCTTTTCACTTTTGAAGTGGAAGATACAAAGAACATAGCTTTGTTTAGCTATGGATCTCAAACTCTAACAGAGTTGGAGATATGGCACAAAAGGCTTGCTCACATTGGTGAGAGGACACTCAAACAGATTTGCAGGGACCAAAGTGTACTTGGTTTGCCTAATATCACAAGGCAACACATGATTTATAAGTGTGAAGCTTGTCAACTCGGCAAGGCTCATAGACAACCTTTCAATAAGAAAGGATATATGTATCAAAATCCTTTGGATCTAGTGCACACGGATGTGTGGGGTCCAAGTAAGGAGCCATCTATATCAGGCTCAAGATATTATGTGTCTTTCATAGATGATTGTAGCAGGTGGACCATTCTGTTTTTCATGAAGCACAAGGATGAAGTGTTTAATTGCTTTAAGAAGTATATTGCTCTTGTTGAAAACCAAACAGGTAGGACTTTGAAACGACTCAGATCAGATGGTGGAGGAGAATACTTCTCTTCTGAATTTGATGCCTTCTTGCATGAAAGAGGCATTAAAAGGGAAGTCACTACAAGGTATACACCCGAACTCAATGGTGTAGCAGAGAGGAGGAACAGAGCTATTGTCGAGGCTGCAAGGTCCATGATCAACAAAAAGGGATTGCCGAACTACCTATGGGCAGAGGCTGTGTCGACAACCACATATCTCATAAATAGACTTCCATCTAAGTCACTAGATGGAACCACTCCATATGAAGTGTGGAATGGAAGAAGACCTAGTCTAGAGCATTGCAAAATCTTTGGATGCTTAGCCTATGCTCACATTCCTTCTCAAGTAAGAGGGAAATTGGATCCCAAGGCAGAGAAGTGTGTATTCATTGGTTATGATCAAAACCAAAAAGGATATAGATTGTACAATCCAACCAATAAAGGATTTTCTGTGAGTAGAGATGTAATTTTTGATGAAAACAAATCATGGTTTGATGATGACAGAAAGTGAAGCTGCCGTATGACTTGGATGAAGATTTTCCATCACTTCAACCAAAGGAGCCAAAGCAGATTGAAGAAAGTGATTCGGAGATTGACCTAGAAGACTTGGAAAGACTAAAGCTATGGAAGAACAAAGGTAAAGCAAAGATGCAGGATGCTACATATGGACCCGAGAGCTCACATCAACCACTTAGAAGGTCTTCGAGGGAGAAGAAGAAACCAGAGAGGTTTGGTTATGATACTTCTTTGGTCACCAAGCACTCAATCTACATTGCAAAGGATTCAACCAATGAAGAACCTACCACATTCCAAGAAGCACAAAGCAAGAAAGCTTGGAGAGATGCAATGGATGAAGAAATGGAAGCCTTGAAGGAGAATGACACTTGGGAGCTTGTACCTAACAAGCCATCTATGAAGATAATCGGATCTCGATGGATATACAAAATCAAGAGGAATCCAGATGGAAGTATAAATAGACACAAAGCAAGGTTAGTTGCTAAAGGGTTTGCTCAAACCCATGGTATTGATTATGAGGAGAATTTCTCTCCTGCTGCAAAAATGCCTACAATTAGGGTTCTCATTAGTCTTGCTGCATCTAGAAATTGGAATCTTTATCAACTTGATGTAAAGAATGCTTTCTTGAATGGATGGATTTCTGAGGAAGTGTATATGGCACAACCTCCTGGATATGAGGATGCACATCATCCTAACTATGTATGCAAACTAAAGAAAGCTTTGTATGGATTGAAGCAAGCTCCAAGAGCTTGGAATTTCAGATTGGTGACTTATTTGTAGGACCAAGGATTCAAAGCTAGCAAGGCGGATACCTCTTTGTTCATAAAGAGGAATGGATCTGAAGTGATCTATTTATGTGTGTATGTTGATGATATTATTATCACACGCAATGATCTTGAAGGAATCAAACAAGTAAAGGCTCAAATGAAGGAGGAGTTCAAAATAAGTGACCTCGGACCACTCACTTATTTTCTTGGATTGGAGTTGATCTACACAGATTCAGGTATATACATCACACAAAGGAAGTATGTGCATGACATGCTCGTCAAGTTCAAGATGGAAAATACCAAGTGTGTAGGTACACCTATGGAGCAAAATCATAAGCTTAGTGCTTATGAAGGAGAGCCAATTGAAGACATCACAAGCTATCAAAGCTTGGTTGGAAGTTTGAACTATGCAACACTCACAAGGATGGATATATGCTATAGTGTTAGCATATTGAGTCAGTTTATGCATAAGCCGTGAAGACCACATATGGAAGCGGCCAAGAGAGTCCTCAAGTACCTAAAGGGGACCATGAACGAAGGTTTGTTCTATTCATATACTTCAGATATTGAGCTAAAGGTCTACTCAGATGCAGATTGGGCCGGATCTAAAGATGATAGAAGAAGCACATCAGGGTATATATCATTTGCAGGTTCAAAAATCATTTCTTGGTCATCGAAGAAGCAACCAACCGTGGCATTATCTTCTACTGAAGCAGAATATAGAGGTTTGGCTAATGCAACTCAAGAAATCATGTGGTTAAAGTCTTTGTACACAG
Source organism: Ceratopteris richardii (assembly GCA_020310875.1). NCBI lineage: Eukaryota > Viridiplantae > Streptophyta > Polypodiopsida > Polypodiales > Pteridaceae > Ceratopteris > Ceratopteris richardii. The sequence goes on along the minus strand of CM035412.1, from coordinate 60,258,574 downwards.
ATCTTGGACTTCATTCTTCAACACCTCATATTTTTGGTGACAACACAAGCTCACTACATCTAGCAGCTAATCCGGTATACCATGCTAGAACCAAGCATATTGAAGTCCACTACCATTACGTAAGGGAGAAGCTAATGAGCAAGGATATTCAACTATCCTATGTCTCTACAGATATGCAATGTGCCGACATGTTAACTAAAGCTCTTGATGGTACAAAGTTAAGTGGATTCAAGTTGATGATTGGCTTGCAGGAAATCAAGGACAATTGAAGACTTATTTGGAGGCCAAGCATGTTAGGCTTGAGGGGGAGCTGTTGGTGCATTTTACCCAAGCCTACATGCTTGATATATTTGATATCATCCTCATTTGTAAGTCACATGATTAGTCATGTGAACACCTCTTGTAAAAGAGTTCATTTTATCTCTTGTAAATGGAAAAAGAAAAAAGGAAAAGAATGGCTTACCTCATGCATGATGTAAAAGCAAATTCGTGGCTCTAACTACCAAAATCATGAATTTTTGAGCTGAGGGAATCTCTCCTAACTTTAGGGATCACTTTTAGGTGGAGCCATTCGAATTCGAATTCAAAACTCCCTCCAAGAATAGCTATAAAAAGAGCAAGAAGGAAGAGGCGATTAGCAAGCCTTGTACGTGACCACTTGATGTCATTTTGTAGAGATTGAAGAGCTTACTCCATAGCTCTATCATTCTACTCCCATTGTGCAAAGATTCATTGCCAATGTGGTTGTAATCATATGTGAATCTATACATTTATTATCATCTACTTCTCTGTTTTGTTCTCGTCTGTCTTGACTTAAACTTTTGGGATACATGTTCCAAAGTACTTGGCTGATATTTTGGTGGATTTAGGAAACTCAAAGGGTCTACTAATCAACTCTGAAGTCTCAGTTGGCTGGTGTGAAGCTGGTTGTAGCGGCACCTACTCATCTTTGGATTGCATCCACCATCTCTCTTCACATGTATGTATGTATGTACATATGTATGTATGTATGTATGGATGTATGTATGTATGTATGTATGTATGTATGTCTCTATGTACACATGTGTGTATATGTATGTATATAGGTATGTACATACGTGTATGTATGTTTGTTTGTACATATGTGTGCATGTATGCATGCATGTATGTATGTGCATATGCATCTCTATATCTCTCTCTCTCTCTCTCTCTCTCTCTCTCTCTCTCTCTCCCTCCCTCCCTCCCTCTCTCTCTCTCTCTCTCCCTCTCTATCTATGTCAAGATAGGAGTACAATTCCTCAAATTTTGCGAACGAAGCAGCTTAGAGGGAAGCTTAGGGAGCAGACACAATAGTGAGAGAGAGGGTAGACACAGATAATGGGCTAGTATATCAGCAGCTCTGTTTGTCAATGGAACACTAAAAAAATCCTAAAAACCCCTAACTTCTGAGGCACATACAAATAGAGGAGGAAAATGGCATGACTATAAAGAAAAGAGGTGGAAGAGATGATCTGTAAAGCTGTTAGAGAAGTAAAAAAAGAGGAAAACAAAAGCATTAAATCAAGAAATGAGAAGAGCCTTTGAGAAGATCAAAGCCTTGGAAGATCAAATCAAAGACATTAAAGAAGACCGAGAAATGGAGAGACTGAAAGAAAGAGAACTATGGCTCAAGAGACAACAAGATTGGGTTGAAGAGAAAAAGATAATGCAAGAAGAAATCGAGGCCCTCAAGGCATCAATAACCTCCCTCAACCCAGAAGAAGGTGAGCTTAGGGCAGACACAAGGGAAGCATTAAAAATGGAGATCACCAAAGCCTTGACCGAGAGCATTGACACCAAGCTTGAGGCAACCAAAGAAGGATGGGTTGAAGACATGAAGAAAAACATCAAAAATGAGGAAAAAGAAGAAACACAAAAAGAAGAGGCTCTTATTTTGAACACCACCATTGAGGAGAGGATGCAAAGAGCTTGATGCCTTAATGTGTGGGTCACATGTATATTAGAAAAAGAAGGAACCACCCCTGAGATGGATGGGAAGACACTATGTAAGAAGCTCGATTACAAGGAAGAGGAGGCCCTCCCATTCATCAAATGTTGGAGTGCAAGAAAAGATCTTTCAAAGGAAAGAACTCTCATTTTGCAGTTCCCCTCCAAAGTAGTAAGATCCACCTTCATTCGCAAGAGAGTGGTTTTGAGGGGGCTTGAAGGTCCCCCTATTTACCTAGATGACGATCTCACACCCATGCAAGTATCATATCATTGCACATGCATGCCAAGAGTACATGAGGCTCGTAGAGAAGGGAAGAAGGGTCATAATTGATGGCAAAGCCATACTATAGGGATTCATCGCCTGTGAGATAGTTGAGGAGATACATTTGCCATGTGGAACTACAATGGCAATTTATGGACACATCCAAAGAGGCTCGAGGAGCTAATCAAAGATAGAGATATTATTTTGTTAACAAAGACACATGAGAGCTCAGATAGGAGCCTACCTTAGGTACATGGCTTCTAGTGGGAGTCTACATATAGAAATTTTACATGCCACCACAATACAAGAGGATCAAGGGGAGTAGCGATACTCTTCAGAGCAGGATACAGATCATCGCACGAGACTCATAGGCCAGATACCTTTGGATCTGATTACAGCTCCCATAGGAGAGGACCATCTACATTGCATTATGCTATTTTGCACCCTCTAGCCTCTGATTCTTTATCATGGACAAGGAGGGCTCACCTTATACTTGTCTATTAGAGGAAATCATTGAGTACTCTACTCTAGGGGAAGTCTTCCTCATGGGAGAGTTCAATGTTAGGACAGGTAGCGATCAATGCGAGGCTTTTGACCCAAGGGATCCAATCATATTATCCTCCACAAGAGGAATCTATGGCACAAGTTTCATTTGATTCTACACACACTCTCCACGGTACTCACCTACTCAGACTCGGATCTATACATTGCCTCATTATTTATAATGGGATGAGATAGTGGCCTACCTCAGGGAGATTGGCATGCATACCACACTTAGTTACAAATGGAGGAGGGAGTATCGTAGATTATATCTTGGGACCCAGGGAGGCCACCCACATACTCAGATCCTTCACCATCCCACCTATACCCATTGGAGAAAATCACACATATCTTGCGTTATCCCTCAAGGGGGCCACACACACACACACACACATCCGTGACACGTCCCCCACACACTACCATCCACTTCACACAGGAGCTTGCTCACATATACTCAGCCCAAGTTGAGGAAAGGCTTCTTTTGCTTCATCCTGACACCCCACTACCTATACTTACCTCACATATATCATCCATCCTTCAAACATCTTCCATCGGTTCATTCCCGCATGCCATTCATTCTATTCTGGTCACACACTTTTCCCTGGGATCATGCCGCAAAATCTCTAGTATGATGACGAGTGTAGGAGACTCTTGTTAATTATGAGCTCAAAGAACATTGGGAGAGATCATAGAGATGGAGGCTAGAATACATATGAAGACCTTCACACACCGAAAGAGACGAGCCTTCAAGGAGGCACAAGAGCTTGAGCTATACTGTTTACTTATGAGCATAGATTGCATTGCTACATGGCGCACTCTATGAGTCATGATCAACCACACCTATTGGAGATCCATAGATTTGGCACGACTATTCTAAGAGACTATATGAGATACCTCGACAACCTCCCATTCCCCAGCCACCTGGACCATGTCCTACTCGTTCCTCTTTCTTCATAGCAAAGATGATATGGAGGGAAATTGAGTGGCTACAACATGGGCGTTTGATAGACCACACGAGATTCCAGAGTGATCACCTCATATATATTTCTTCCACTATAGCTCCATTGATTGCACATGTCTTCAATCGGGCAACACAGGAGGGCTTCCCAGAGGAGTGGACCAAGAACACCATTGTACCATTCAAAAATTTGGGGATACCTTGGATCCAGGGAACTACAGGACTATCATGAGTAGCCACACCATGGCCAAGCTGTACAGAATGGTTCTCGAGAAAGAGCTCAATTCATTTGCATAGATGGAGGGGCTACAAGCACGTGGTCAGGCAAGTTTCAGACATGCTTTCTCCACTATTGATCACATCTACATTCTGCGTTGCCTCGTTGATGGAGCAAAGATGTGAAAGAAGAGATTATATTGGTGCTTTGTGGATTTCCGCAAAGCCTTTCATACTGTGCCACAGGAGAAGCTTTTTCGATGACTCCAAAGGGTGATTGGGAGGGTTCGATGCCCGAAAGGACTATCAGAGGCCATTGCTAGCACAATGGGCATTAAGCAAGGCTACCCACTCTCTCCCACTCTATTCCGGCTCTACATTGATGAGATTGAGGACTACATTCTCTAAGCTGGAGGAGAGGGTGCAGACCTTCGAGGTACACACGTCTACATTTTATTATATGCTGATGACATTGTATTGATTTCAGAGTCACCTGAGGGATTACAACACCATTTGGATGCCATTGATGAGTTTTCTACATAGAGGGGCTTGACAATAAACCTTGGAAAGACCAAGATCATGATCTTCCACACCTCCCCCATGGCGAGGAATGGAACAGGATTCACAACTAGCAGTGCACAGATTGAGGTGGTCACTTCCTATGTCTACCTTGGAGTCACATTCACGAGCTTGCCTGGCCCCTTTAGCATGAGACAAGCACCCACCGATAGAATCACATGCGGATATGCAACCTTAGCCATGTTAGAGCGGAGATGTCACCAAGCACACTTCCATGAGCCTTGCATGAAGGGGTGGCTATTTGACACACTAGTCAAAACAACTATGATGTATGCTTCAACAGTTTGGGCCCCAGGCCTCACAGTTACCCAGTGGAGTGTGATCAAGAGGCCAACGGTACGTATGATCTCGTGACTATTTTGCGAGAAACATTCACTGCCACATGACATCATCGAAGAGCTAGCTGCACTACCCATCATAGTAGATGCACTATTCCACACAATCTCCTTCATTCAGAGGGTGAGGGGGCTCCCTACAGAAAGACACACACATAGAGATTTTGAGGCATCTACACAAATATCAGAGTCAGGATATGAGAGAGCTTGATACACTCAGGTTAGAGCCTGATTTGATAGTCATGGACTTCATATGGATAGATTGCCGCCTTTTCAATATGACCCCGACTCACCTCACATCCACCTCTCCCATCATGAGAGGAATGTTGTGCTCAGACAGGATCTCTGGTAGCTCTACATTAGTCAGACATGGCACACACCACACATGGGATCGAGACAATCCCATTATCGAGACTAGTTCTTAGACATACTAATGGACGGTTTCATCCAGCGACCACGCTACATGGATACGTACATGCCTCATAGCTCGAGGGTAGAGATTGGCCAATTGAGGATCTCATCACATAGGCTAAATGTTGAGACGGGGAGAGCTGCAAACATTCCCAGAGAGGAGCATATATGCAGGATATGTAGAGTAGAGATGGAGGATGAGGAGCACTTTCTATGCAGATGTAGCACATATGATGACATGAGAGACAGATACGAGACTCTATTTATAGGAAAGCCCAACCTCCAAGAGATCTGGGCTCTAGAGATCAGCGACATCTTAGGTGATTCTTACTAGAGATAGAGACTCACAAAGATTCCCTACTTCTACCTACTGCAGCGACCCAGAAAGGAGGGAGAATGACTTAGCTCATTGACTTCTTCCTTCCACTACATGGAGAAGCCCTCCCCCCTAGCTCTCACATCGAGAGGAGTGAATCTTCAGCAAGCTCAAACCTCTCGAGCTAGGAGACGACCCCATGCTATAGGATATCGAGCCCTGAGACTTCACCGACACCAGATTGTAGAGATCCAAGCTCATAACCATCGTACCATGGAGGAGAGACGATCCCAGATGATGGCCAGTCTTGCTGCAGTCATCAGGGTGGCCCTGACCACCTCCACCCATGTACCACATTTTACACCCGCCCCACTAGTACAAGATGGAGCTAGTTAGTCGTTGAGATGCATTCTCATCCTTGTACTACCCTTTTTGCATATATACTATACATATAGACCTTCACACCCCTCCCTCCACTTTCATGGGTATCTCTACATGCATACTACAGAGATCTATATCATCTTTACCAGTTTTTTCAACACTTTTATCTTTTTCTACTGACAAAAGATACAACCATGTACATTGATTTGTCTCATAGGCCGACTTCGGCCTCCTAATAGACATAAGAACACTTTTCTTTTCTTCTCTCTCTCTCTCTCTCTTTCTTTCTTTGTATATTTCTTTGTCTATGTGTATATGTATCCCTTTGTCTCTCTATCTACCTATCTAGTGTTCGACAAATGATGTTATTGGGCAACCTTGCATTGGAGGATCCCATTGCAAGTAAAAGAAGTTCAACTATAGATGCTCAATATATGGTCAAAGATTAGTCAAAGTTTGGTCAAATCAAGTTAAAATGATCAAAATGTGCAAAGTTTTTTAATTATATATTGTGAAAGTACTCATAAAGAGCTTTTATAATGGTATATACTACTTAGGTATCTGAAACCATATGGAAGGTCAAAACTCAAACCGTAATTTCATGTTCAACTTGTGAAAAGAAACTAAAAGCTACTTTTAAGCCTAAAAAGCACTTTTTATAAGAGGGAATTATTATATAACATATTATATGGTAAATAATATTATAAATAATAGAACCCTAAAATTAGGGTCTCCATAATTATTAGAATTAAGGCTTTTGAAAATTATGAAATCCTGATTTTAGCTTTTTTACACCATGAAAAGCTATGAAAAACACGTCCTAACAAAAACTATATAAAGGCATGGTCTATAGACAGGCTTTAAATTTGATGCCCAAATGGGCATCAATCATATTTTGCAGCATCCTTTGATGTCCATATAGAATGCCAAGGCATCCCTAGGGATGTGTGTGTCTGTTTGTGTGTGTGTGTGTATGTGTGTGTGTATGTATGTATGTATGTATGCATGCATGCATGTATGTATGTATGTATGTATGTATGTATGTATGTATGTATGTATGTATGTATGTATGTATGTATGTATGTATGTATGTATGTATGTATGTATGTATATATATATATATATATATATATATATATATATATATATGTATATATATATATATATATATATATATATACATATATATATATATATATATATATATTACAACACTATAGCAGCTAATACATGTTGTTTTCGGGCTATGCTAATACTGTTAGGTAAACGTAAAAAGTAAACGTTTACTTCACTTTTCGCTAGTTTACAACACGTAAACGCTTTTACGTTCACTGTTAGTATAAGCTTCGCCCTTTTATTTGCATATTATCGCGTGTGTATCTTCCTGATGGTCCTTCGAAAATCTATAGCATTTTGCTAGAATACATCCTATCTCTTCACTTTAGTACTTTTATGTATAGTTAAGACTATAGCCCCGATCATGGCTACTAATGAGATCAGACTAGACACCAGGAACGGAACCGAATAGTTGGTATAAAGTAAATTGCCCAATGTTTCCAAATTAGTCCAACTTTAGATTCTTTCAGCATAAACCGTATATCTCAGAGAGGTTTTATTCAAATTAGTTGGTAGTATTGGAATGTAATCATTGTCTAGGATGACAAAGATTTCCAACCGGAAAATCAGTCCAATGATACCACCTACTGGGAAGTAGCGCATATATATATATATATATATATATATATATATATATGCATGCATGCATGCATGGATGTATGTGTGTGTGTGTATATGTATGTATGTATGTATGTATGTATGTATGCATGCATGCATGCAAGCATGTGTGTGTGTGTGTGTGTGTGTATGTATGTATGTATGTATGTATCTATATATATATATATATATATATATATATATATATATATATATATATATATATATATATATATATATATATATATATATATATATATATATATATATATATATATATATATATATATATATATATTTGTGTGTGTGTGTGCGCGTGTGTATGTGTGTCATTTATTGATAAAATATATGAAAAATATAATCTCTATTTATGTAATGATGCATCTAAATAAGTTCGTTCCCATTCACGCAATCACGAGCCTCTTCTACTAAATCAAAACACAAAACACGTTAAAATCTCAATAAAATATACTCTAATAATTCAACATTTCATAAGTGATAGCATGCCACATAGTTGAAAAATCAACTAACCTGACTTGATAAGAAAGAAAATAGACATGGATAGCCACATACATGTCCCGTCATTGAACAATCATAAACATGTTCCATGTAAAAACACATGCATGGAAATGTACGTTTGGAAAGTTCAATTATTGTAAGTATGAATGACATGCAAAAATTAAGTAATCATAATGGGGATTCAATAAAGTTTTATGGATCCACTGAGATCCTTGCTTTGTATATTTTACCAAATATCTATGATATTGAGTACATGTAGGTGTAGTGGTTACTTCATGATCAATTATTCTCTTAGCAATTAAGATTTCACATCCTTCTTCAAGCGAAGGAGTATCATCAAGAATAGGAGTGAATCATAGAGTGCCTTTAAATGGCTTTAGTAAACTAATATGAAAAGAGTTATGTATTTTCCAATTAGATTTTCTGTATAATCTAAAAGAGTTTTCATTGATGTTTTGAACAATGCAAAATAGTCCATAATAGTGTGGTGCAAGTTTAACTTCAGGATATTGTAGAATATTTTCCAAGCGTCGTTTAATGATACGTAACCATACTAAATCATTTTCATTAATTTTATTTGCTAGTCATTTCTTATTAACATTATTGATGCAATGTCCTTAACTCTTCTTAATGTGCTTGTGGACTTTGTGAAGTATAGAAATGTGAACTGGAGCAATAGAATCAACCATAGGACTATCTGTTTGAGTGAGTGGCATGGGAATGAGAAGCTTTTTACCATAAACAATTTCGAAAAGGTGCACAACCAATAGTAGCATGTGTTATGTTATTATAAACAAATTGAAGTAATGGTAATTTTTCATCCCAATTAGTTGGATTGTCTAGTGAATAACAATGCAATAAATCAATAACAGTGCTATTTGTGACTTCACTTTGCCCATTACTTTCACGAAGAAATGCAAAACTAAAATCTATTTTTGAACCAAAATATTGAAATGATGCAATCCGAAAGTGACTACAAAAACGAACATCACAATCAAACAACATAACTTTTGAGAAACCATGATGTGGGAAAATACTTCTAAAAAACAAGTTAATAGCTCGAGGAGCAGATATTTTCACATGTAATTAAATATGCATGTTTACTAAACCTATCACCAACACCAACAGAACTTTTCGAAAACCATGATGTGGAAAAATACTTTTAATAAACAAGTTAATAGCTTGAGGTGCATACAAGATTTTTTACATGGAATTAAATATGCATTGTCCAAATCATGTCATTATGAGATGAAATCATAGGAAGAATAATAATAAATTCCATACCCATCGTTCATTCGGAATAGGTAGTAGCATTAATAATCCAAATACTTTACCATGATGACATTTAACATGCTAACACAAAATGCATTGAGAAACATTATGGGAAATATCTTTTTCCGAAAGAAGAAAACTTCACAAGCAGAAGCAGAGTTTTGTATGCCTCAATGTCCCATAGAAGATGGTTCATGCATCTCTTTCATAACAAAGTCTAAATGCTTGAGTGATTCTAGTTTATGTTGAACATACAAAAAACCATTATGAAAAGTATACTAATCAGCAATAAAGTGTACTAGTAGATACTTGGCATGATTTATGAAAATTAGAGATACCGGACTTACTAAATAATTAATAAGTAACTAATATACCTACATGGCATATTCCCCAAGTGTTTGGTTAGGAGGGGATTATTGGAAAATTGATACTATGAGGCAACCTTCCACTAGAGGACCCAACCTGTAGATTAAATAAGATCAAATACAGATGATCAACATATGGTCAAAGGTTAGTGAAATCAAGTCAAAATGTGTAGAAATGTTTTATTAATATATTGTGAAAGTACTTGTCAAAAGCTTTACATGGTCAAATAATATTAAAAATAATTTAAAAATCCTAAAATTAGGGTTTCCATAATTTTCACTGTGAGAAAGCTATTCTCATGATTAAGGCTTGCGAATGATATGTGTGCAACTCTCCTCCCATCCATTTATACCCTCTTTGTATTCTAAAAATAGCAATGATCTCGAATGGTCTAGTGCTACCATGTGGCCATCATGCAACACTCATCTCCATTACTATTGAATACCTTAGGGTATTCCCTGAGCTTGGGACCTTGGCTATTGTTGGCCCTTCCTATCATCTCTTGAGACCTTGGTTATGGCTGGCCCTTGTCCCACACACACATGGAATGATCCCTATGGACCAATGTCATGATCCCTGTGGATCAATGTCTGACACTCTCTCCCCCTTCTCATTGATCATTGAGGACAATGACCTTTAGAAGGGAGAGAGAGAGTGTCATACATTGATCCACAGGGATCATGACATTAGTCCATAGGGATCATTCCATGTGTATGGGACAAGGGCCATCCATAGCCAAGGTCCCAAGCTCGGAGGATACTTTAAGGTATTCAATAGTAATGGGGATGAGTGTTGCATGATGGCCACATAGCTGCACTAGACCATTCCAAATCATTGCTATTTTTAGAATACAAGAGGGTATAAATGGATGGGAGGAGAGCTGCATGCACATGGAATGATTCCAATGGACCAATGTCATGATCCCTGTGGAACAATGACTGACATTCACAATTAGGCTTTCTAAAAATTCTGGGAGAGCTCTTCATGTTCAAGTCCCTTGTGTTTGCCGATGGATACTTGGCATGATCTTTGAAAAATAGAGGTACCTTTTAGCTAAATAATTAATAATTAACTAATATATCTACCTGGCTGGTATCGGGTTAGGAGGGGATTACCGGAAAAATGATTTTATGGGGCAAACTTCCACTAGGTCAAATACAAGTGAAAGAAGGTCAAATACAAATGATCAACATATGATAAAAGGTTGTCAAACGATCAAAATGGTCAAAATGTGTAGAAATTTTTTATTACGTATTCTAAAAGTACTTATCAAGAGCTTTACAATGGTACATAAACCATATGGAAGATCAACAATCGCAATGGAAAGCTTCTTTTAAGCTTCAAATGGTACTTTTTATAAGAGAAATTTATTTATATAACATATTATATGGTCAAATAATATTGAAAATAATTAAAAACAACCCTGAATTAGAGTCTCCAAAATTTCTAGAATGCAAATTTCTAAAAATCGTGAAACCCTACTTTTTAACTTCTTTACACCATGAAGAGCTATGAAAAGCATGTCCTAATAAAAACTAAATAAAGACATACATGGCCTATAGCTCACAATTCATCAATTTTGCAACAAGCTTGTGATGAGATCATCTTTAACCATGGAGCTATGGATATTGTGAAGTTATAGGTCGTTTGTTATAGCGAGGTACTTTGATACACCCTTAAAATAATGTATTTTATATTTTGCTTTTCAAGATGCAAAAGCCAAGTACAAGAAAAGTTACCTCGATTTCGAGTAAGTGGAGAAGCAGAAGAAGCAAAGAGCAAAAAAATGAAGAAAAGGGGATCTGACTCATCAATTCGTAAAGGAGGCAAAATTCCCATTCTCCTAAGTCGCATAATTTCCTACTTCACCAATTTCCCATTTCACCGATTTCCTAAGTTGTCTAAATTCCCATTTCACCAATTTTCCATTTCACCAATTTCCTAAGTTGCCAAATTTCCCATTTCACCAATTTCTTAAGTTGCATATTTTCCCATTTCACCAATTCAGTGAGTTGCCTAATTTCCCATTTCACCAATTTTCTAAGTTGCCTAATTTCCCATTTCACCAATTTCCTACGTTGCCTAATTTCCCATTTCACCAATTTCCTAAGTTGCATATTTTCCCATTTCACCAATTTCCTAAGCTGCCTAATTTCTCAGTTCACCAATTCTCTAAGTAGTCTAAATCCCTAAGTTGACCAATATCTCAAAGTAGTCTATTTTTGTTAGTCGATTCTTTTATGAAATTAGTCTACTTACTTCAAAAGTAGTCTATTTTTTAAGAAAATGGTCTACTTTTGGTTTAGTCTGTATTTCACTTGAAAAAGAGACTAAATTTCCTAAATCTGCACATGGACTAAATTTACCCAATTGCATGCAGAGGATTATGGACAATGGACAGCGTCGAATACTGAAATTTGGAAGATAACGACGACGCAAAAAGTGGACCAAGAAGAAAGCTTCTAGAGTGTCAAAATTGTCAGTGAGTCGAAAGGAAGAAACTATTTTGTCCCCTTTTGCTACCCTTCACTCCTACCAATCCTCAATAAAAACTATATAAGGAGACCTCTCCATCAAAGAAAAAAAGCTCATAGACAGACAAAGGAGACACAGACACAAGACCTCTACATAGTGTGTAGAGGGGGGAGTTCCTTCGAGCTTCTCCCAGGGGTGGATGGCAGATTGAAGCATGGATTTGGGAGCTTTGTGAAGGAGGAGTGGGCTGGGCACTTGACTACAACATGTGGAGTTGAACAAGGGTAGCTGCCACTGCCTACCTTGCAAGTTCTCAAGTTCCTAGGCTGAAAAGATGTCTTCCTTTTCTTGTGGAGCAGTGAGTTGGGACTCTCTCCCTTAATTGTTCATCTCTTTATGTTATGCTGTAGTGTCTTATCCATGTAATTAGTCCTCATATCAATTGGAAGAAGTGTCCTATTCTTGTCTATGTAATGTTGCTTTTATTTCAAATCATTGTTTGTTCTTGTTAGAATGGTTTCTACAAATAAGCTGGTAGCATCTCATGTGATGTTTTATTTTGAAGGAGTCATAGATTCCGTGTTGTTCTAAATCGTCAATAATCCATGTTGTTCTAAACCAGCTAACTGCTGTTTTTTTATGTGTGCCTGAGAGAGCATCGGGTATACTTCCCTAAGGAGACCCCCTTGAGTAGAAGGTGCCCTGGGAGATTAAGCATTCATTTTTTCCTCTTCAAAATTGACTCCAGGGGTCTCCCTTCTTCATCTGTATCTCATGCATATTCTCTATGCTACCTTGTAACTTAATGTACTTCATCTTGGAATGTATGGAATATATTTGGAGCTTTGCTATTCTCCATTTTGTCTCTATTTTTTCTTTGTCTCTATATTAATTGTCGGCCTAAAAATCAACATCTAATGACCTAGTTAGCTGCCTGTCTACCTTTCTGTCATTCTGTGAGTCTGCCTGCCTGCCTGCCTGTCTATCATCTATCCATCTATCTAATGCAGGCTGTGCACAAATGAGTAGAGCAGATCGGAAAAGAAAGAGCATGTAGTGAGAATTGCTATACTGCTGCACAATGAGTTAGAACTTCAAAACAAGCATCAAAATTACTCAACTCAAACATATTACAGAATTGCAAGCTATGAAGTTTGAACATGCCTCAACCAAATCATGGGGAAGAAGAGTGAGGCAGTATACATCAAAGTGAACAGGTTACATTGTTACTGGAGGAATCCAATGATGCATTAATCCCCTAGGCTTCCATTCTCACAAACTCTGCAAAACTTGCATGCCTTGGTTGCCATCCAGTCATTTCACGAGTTCTGTTGCAGTTCATTTTCTTCCCAAGGGGCCCATCCGTACCTTCATAGAGACATTTGACATTTAATAAAAATTGCAAGCTTGTAAGTAAAATGAGTGAGAACTCTACACTGCCAGTAATGAAAAGAGGCACTACCTGTAAAACCTTGAAACTTGTCTCCAAACTTTCCACTTTCAGTAATTATGTCCATGATTTCATGCCTACAAATGAAAACATTTTGTTTTATGATCAAGGTTCTTTGAATTACCTCCATATGTTAAAAACTCAGAAGCGAACATTTTGCAACATGTATCATAACAAAAAGTTACCTTGAAAGAGGATGGTTATCACAGCCCATGAAAACATCATTTCTGAAACCCTTCTTCATTATTGTAACACATAAAGAGGCTGCATCCTGTAATGTACACAATATAAACACCAGTCTAAAAATGCCCTGACCTCATAGCGGTTGAGATCTACAAAATGAAGACATCAGTCTAAAAATGCCCTGACCTCATAGTGGATGAGATTTACTATATGATCTGGTCTAGAATCAACAGTGCCTCTCTTCAACCAATAAATATGTGCTCCGCGATCACGGGTGTGTACCTAAAGTTAAGAAAGATCTCCAGAAAGAAACACATTGCCGTACATTCCATCGAAAACCCATAATTTCATTTATCAAAATAGGTTTCTAAAGGACAAACACTCCTAAATCATCCGCCTTCATGTTAACGATATATTATTGACCTCAAAGATACGCCAAACAAATATACATAAAAGAGAACCCATAATTTCATTTATCACAATAGGTTTGTAATGGACAAACACCCCTAAATCATCCACCTTCATGTTAACGATGTATTGTTGACCTCAAAAATGCATCAAACAAATAACATTGAAAAGAACCCAATCTGCAGAAGGATATGTATAGGCCTGCCAACCTGACCACTGTTCCACCTACTTTAAGGACTTCCTTTTCGGCAGTTAGAATCACATCGGTACGAGGGCTCCGACCTAGTGGCACAATGGGTGTGTTCTGCAAACAAACAAATGTACTATTAAAACCTTTCCAGCCATCTATCCCACTTCCCCAGCCCTTCACCCACCCCTTTATAGTTCCTTGACTACATTTCCATGCATACCCGAACTCCCAAAAAATAAAAAAGAGTCGAGAGATTCTGAACACTTAATCCCATTTTCTCAGCTCTTTCCAAACACTTCACTTCAGTTACATTTCCAAGCCTAAAAGAAAATTAGAAGGCAAAACTAAAAAAACAAGAAAGAATCAAAATGGTTGTTAAAAAACAAAGGGAAAAAAAAAAAAGACATTAAATAAAAAAATAAACAAGATTTTCTTTTCAGGGTATCCTCTCACTTCATTCACTCATCCTTATCCCTTTTCTTATCATTAAATATTGGAAAAGCAACCGCACCAAAAGCGGGGAATGGATTTGAGAGAGAGAGAGAGAGAGAGAGAGAGAGAGAGAGAGAGAGAGAGAGAGAGAGAAGGGGGGGGGGGGGGGGGGGAGAGAGAGAGAGAGAGAGAGAGAGAGAGAGAGAGAGAGAGAGAGAGAGAGAGAGAGAGAGAGAGAGAGAGAGAGAGAGAGAGAGAGAGTGCGAATGCATGTGTTGTGTGTGAATCAAAGAAGGGGAAATGGGGAGAAGAGGGAGGAAAGACTCGAGAGAAAAAGTCACAAGGACTTTAAAGATGTTTGTATGTATTCTGTGTACACTGTACAACCAAATGTGTGCACTCATGAGGATGGGGTTTTCTTTTCCTTGGATTACAAGTACTCCAAAGAATTATGTATGTACAAGAGTGTGTGAAATTTGAATGTATGTGTTGTGTGTGCAAGCATAGTTGTTACCGACGTTTTTCTGACTTCTGATGTTTAGCCGACGTATGACGGGTACGGTAAAATGTTTTTGATGTTTCCCGACGCCGCTATTTTTTTTCAAAATAAGAAGCTGAATATATATATTATTTGTATGTGCACATTACATACATCAACAAGATAAACATTTTTACACAATCATAGAGAAAAGAGTCTTTATGATATGATATGTTATATGATCCGTGATTCATCAATACATTCACTTAACAACTAAAAGGAAGCAATCTCAATGCAAGGATCCATACAGAGCATGCTAATTATAATTAGGCCTCTATGAAGCCTTCCTAAACTTTAACTCTATCACCATCTTTATATTCACATCATGAAATGCACTCAATTGTAACTTGTTCCTAATATTGCTAGTGTTTGAGACCATGCTTGCTTACAGTGAATATTCATTTATGCAATCTGCTCATTAAATATTAATCCCCCTCTATTTGTAGCTTGTAGGTGATTTCAATTGTTATTAGTTCCTTCTGGTCATTCCTAAGGCTCTCACCATATTGTTAATTAACAAAAGACAAATCAAATCTGGGTAAAAGTGAAGGAAGATACGATATGCTTGATCACACATTGTGAGTAAGAGTCTAGACTGCTCTACTCATGGACATTTCACATATAATTAAGGAACTCTTTGAGGTAAATGACTTAATCACTGAAAAGCCATAGTAATACCCATTAAGGGCCTTCTAAAATGTCTGCTTATCACTCCACTGTAGAGAGCAAAAACAGCAGATAATCGTGCGTAAAAGTATCTTGATTCTTCCATGTAGGCTGTCCTAACAGTCTTCAGATTCAGAAAAAATACAATGCATGACCCATGATATAAGCTCTTTTTCCATTTACTGTAAGCTAAAGAGTCACAGAATATTGTCATTAATGATTTTAATTTAGACTTTTCAGTGTATATTACATACCCCAAATCCTGCACGAATACCTGCCTACAGAGGATGCACACATAGCTGCCTACAGAGGATGCAGACAGTACTGTAGCAGACAGTAAACATGAGAAAAGTGCAGATATATCGCATGAATTTGGCCAAAAAATATAAGAACTGTAGGAAAAGAAAAAGGCAAAGTCCGTTATTCATATCTGACGCCCGAGTCAGGAAGGAGTCAGAAAGGTCAGATAAAAAGGTTCCTGACCCGGCATGCAAGCATGCATATGCACCAAAAAAAGTGGAAAGGGAGGTCATAACCAAAAACCCTACTAGATTCGTATTTCGATCCAGCCATTTCGGGGTCCATGGGTCCTCTTTTCCCACACCAAAGATAGAACGTGTAGGGGTCTAGGATTGACTTTGGGGCTGTTGTACTTCACTTTACACATACACTTCTTCAGGTAAATCACCATTCAGAAATGCAATTTTATTGAACTCATATACATTCCAACCATGATGAGTTCCACGTGCACAAATGCTATTGACTATCAAATTACAATGTGTGTAGATGATACAAACTGAATCTAGGCAAAATTTCAAGAACCAGATACAAAAGTTTGTGTGTAAAGTGCCTAAGAGGTGTGAAGAGTGTGTGTATCTGAGAACGGAGTGAATATGAACAATTTACTACTGTTTTATAGCAAACCCTAATTCTGAAATTAGGATTTCAGAAACCCTAAATCAAAAACTAGTGACCTAGCAAGTGAGAAACAGAAGTAGCCTTGCTACTCACAGTAATGAGCAAGATGTTGATGGTTAGCTGCCATAATCTCCTCCAAAGCTTCACCAGAAGTTAGAACACAACTCCTCCGGAAGTTAGTCCCCTTTAGGACTAATTGATCCTTGAAATTGAGCCTCAAAAGATGCCATAAGTGATCCCTAAAGCTTCTTTATATAAGCCTCAAGGCTGAACCACGAAAAGCTGGAAAAGCAACTCAGAATTAAAAATTAAAAATTGCTTTTGGTGAACAAAAAAAAGCAACGATTTCCATATTTAATCATCAGTTAGTTATGGAAGTTAGCTTTCCTTGATGTAGAGATTGAGAGACACATAACTAGGTAAAAAACTATTTTAGACAGAAATTAGGGTTAAGTTTTTCTCTCCATCTGGACCTCTGTTGACTTAATGTTATATACTAAATGAAAGCTCTCTTCAAAAAACGAACTTGCTTTTCACAAATTAAAAATTGCTTTTGGTGAACAAAAGAAAGCAATGATTTCCTTATTTAGCCATCGGTTAGTTATAACGTAAAAATCCATTTTGGATAGAAATTAGGGTTAAGTCTCTCTCTCAATCTGGAGCTCTGTTGACTTAATGTTATATACTAAATGAAAGCTCTCTTCAAGCTCTATCTAATGAGCCAATAATATTTTTTGACCTTCTGTGACCGAAATTTGGCGAAGTATTGAAAATTAGGGTTGCTTGAATTAGGGTTTTGAAATATTCTGACATTGTTTCCAAAAATCCGCCCTTCAATATCATAATGGTACAAGGTTCAATAATCTCCAAAACTTCAGATGACTATCTCTAGACAATGCTTTGGTAAAAATATCCGCAACATTCTCACTTATAGGTATGTAGACTTAGCTCAATGTGTTTTTTAGATACCTGTTTCCGAATGTAGTGGTAATGAACCTCAATATGCTTTGTCCTAGCATGATGAAGAGGGTTCTTTGCAATAGCAATAGCACTCTAATTGTCTGAAAATATCTCCATAGGAAGATGAACTTGAACATCAAGATAACTCAAAATATTTTGCAACCAAACTGCTTCAAGTGTACCTATAAACGCCACCCTATACTCTACTTCGCTCAAAGATGTAGCAACTATAGGCTATTTCTTGGATAACCAAGAGATAAGACAATCTTCTAGAAAGAAACAATAGACACTAGTGCTTCTTCTTGAGTTTTTATCACCTGCCCAATCAGAATATGAAAAACCTTCAAGTAAAAAATGAGGCGATCTCGGAAATACTATAGCATAACTAGAAGTTCCCTTCAAATATTTGAAAATTCTCTTGACTGCATTCTAATGAACCTTGAGCAAACTATGCATGAACCTACATACTTTAGAAACTGCAAATTGAATGTCTCGACGTGTATTACATAAATAGATCAAGAAACTACCTGCTTGACCATACAAAGTAGCATCAAAAGGTTCTAAATCTCCTTCTTCTTGTAATGACACATTAACATCCATAGGTGTTTGCATAGGCTTCGAATCTATCATCTCAAACCTTTCCAAAAATTTCTCAATGTAGTTCTGTTGTGTTACATAGATACACTCATCTCTGTACTTGAACTCAATCCCAAGATAATAATGCAAAATACCTAAATCATTCACATCAAATGTATGCTTAAGTTGTGCTTTTAAATATTAAAGATCTGAATTTTTGGGACCTGTCATGATCATATCATCAACATATATAATAATAATAATCAAAACATCTTTCTCAGCTTTAACGTAAAGAGGAGCTTATTCTGAGTTTTCAAAACCAATAGATAAGAAATAGATATGTATTTTCTCATAGCAAGCTCTTGATGCTTGCTTTAGTCCATACAAAGCTTTGATAAGCTTACATACTAAATGCTCTTTACCTCTCTCTTGAAAACCTTTTGGCTGCTGAATGTAGGCATCTTCATGAAGATCACCATCAAGAAATTCAATTTTGATGTCTAATTGGTATACATTTCAACCAAAGAATGCAACAAGAGAAAGTACAGTTCTGATCATAGTTGGTCAGGTACGATCCGTACGACAGGTACGGTACGTAATAGTACCATACTAGGTACGTACTAATCATCAAGTACGAATCCGTATGATATAAGTACAATTTTTTTTTTAATCTTTTCATGTACATGGGAGTGTACACATATAAAGAGCATTTTTTGCCATGAATATGCATAATAATATATCTATGCATGAAGATAATTCTTCCCTAACTAGTATAGTTGCAAAACCAATGTATTTTCTTGATCAATTCAAGTCAAAATGGAAAATAAAACACCTTTAGTTTTTTTGGTACGAATACGTACTAGTATGTACGGTACGAGAGGTACGTACGAATGTATTCGTACTGATACGAGTACCAACTATGGTTCTGATTACTATCATTCTAGAAGTAGATGCAAATGTCTCTTCATAGTTAATACCTTTCTTTTGTGCATAACCTTTGACAACTAATCTTGCTTTATAACTTCCAACATCTTCTTTTCTTTTTATTTTGAAGATCCACTTAACACCAATTGCCTTTTTACCTTTTGGCAACTCATAGAGCTTCCATGTTTGA
The DNA here is from genome assembly GCA_020310875.1 of Ceratopteris richardii. Lineage (NCBI taxonomy): Eukaryota > Viridiplantae > Streptophyta > Polypodiopsida > Polypodiales > Pteridaceae > Ceratopteris > Ceratopteris richardii. The sequence goes on along the minus strand of CM035412.1, from coordinate 60,238,828 downwards.
TTCTTATGAATAGAATCAATCTCTTCTTGCATGGAATTGTTCTGTCACGTCCAAATCATTTTCCTTCTTTTAAGGATTCGCTACGGCGAAGCTAAAAGTACGTGAACTACGTGACTAGAAGCTTAGAAGCATTGAGAACAATGCCTATCAATCATAGTGTGCGTAGGACCCTCCACTACAGTAAGTAATGGATTTTTTCCATACACGACTTTCTAATGCATCTTTAACATTAGTTGGTTCATTCTCAACTCTTTAGTGCTAAAATGTTATGAATTTCAAAATGTTCTATATTCAGCCTTAGTAGTAGACAAAGCAACAATCTTTTGCAGTCTACTGCACCATGATAGAGCACCACCTGCAAGAGTGAAAACATAGCCACTTGTGGATTTGCATGTACCCACATCACCTGCCATGTCGGAATCACAAAATCCCTTCAGCTCTAATGAGTCCTTTCCATAACTGAGGCATTTGTTTTCAGTTCCTTTCAAGTATCTCAAGATAGATTTGACTGCCTCCCAATGAGCTCTACCATGATTAGCCATCAACTTGCTAACAACTCCCATTGCATGAGCAATGTCTAGCCGAGTGGCAACCATAGCATACATAAGTGAACCACAAGCTGATGCATATGGAACACTCTTCATGTAATTGGCTGCATCATCATCTTTGGGAAAGTCATCCTTGGAAAGCTTAACATGTGGCTGCAATGGCACTCCAAGAGGCTTAGCATCAGCCACATTAAATTTGTCCAGCACTTTTTCAATGTACTTTTCTTGGGATAAATGCAAAGTATGCTGCTGCCTATCCCTTTTTATTCGCATACCAAGAATATGCTCAGCTTCCCCAAGGTCTTTCATTGAGAATGCAGAATTCAGCTGCTGTTTTAGAGCATTCAGTGTGCTCTTTTTCTTCCCAACCAGCAGCATATCATCTACATACAGTACAAGAATGATTGGGCTGCCATCTTCATCCTTTTTAGTGTACAAACAGTGGTCTGCATGGCTTCTTTTGAACCCATGTTTGAGCATAAATGCATCAAACTTCTTATACCATTGTCTGGGGGTCTGTTTCAGCCCATATAAGCTCCTTTTCAGCCTGCATACCATGCTCTTTTCCAGGAATGGCAGGAATGGCATATCCTTCTGGCTGTTTCGTGTCCAGCTCTTTGTCTAAATCACCATGCAAAAAGGCTGTTTTAACATCCATTTGGAATAACTCCAATCCAAGGCAGCTCTGAGAGAAACAACACATGTAATGTGGTCATTTTAACCACTGGAGAGAACACCTCTTGGAAATCAATGCCCTCTTTTTGGGCATATCCCTTAGCAACCAGCCTTGCCGTATACTTGGGTTTGCCTTCAACAATTTTGATTTTGTACACCCACTTGTTGGGAATGGCCTTCCTTCCTTTGGGCAACTCAACCAAATCCCAAGTATCATTTGCATGCAAGGCCTTTATCTCTTGCTGCATTGCTGACTCCCACTTCTTATTGTACTCACATAGCTTTGCCTCTTTATAAGTAAGAGGCTCACCCTCATCTGATAACATAATGTAATGTATAGAGGGGTCATATCTATTCATTGGCCTCTTAGGACGTGTAGATCTTCTTACCCAATGATCCACATTACCTGGTAATGCATCTACATCAGGAGGTACATTAACTTCTTCATTGTTAATGGGCTATTGTACATCATTTCCAGCCCTGTTTTCAGCATGAATAGGTGGCTGCATATGCCCATCAGGAGCCTCTTCTTGCTGTCCAATATCATCTTGCTCAAAAACCATTGGATTATCTATATTTTCAGCCATATGTGGTGCATCTTGAGGGTCTGAAATAGGCCTAACATGTGGCTGGTCTTATTGAGATGTGACCCTTTTATGGTCATGTTTCGAGGCAACATTGTTTTGGAGCAGCCTTGCCTCATTGAAAACAACATCCCGGCTGTGTATGACCCTTTGAGCTAAGATAGCCATATTCTATAACCCATTTCACCTTCTTCACCACATCCCATGAAGAGGCCTTTAATGGATTTGGCATCAAGTTTACTCCTCAACTCAAGCCTTATGTGTACAAAAGCTTCACAGCCAAAGACGCATGAGTGATTGTATGAAGTAGGTTTGCCAGACTAAACCTCTTCACGGATGTCACCTTTCAGGGACATGTGAGGGGATCGATTGCATATATGTACTGCAGTTTTAAAAGCCTCTCTCCAAAAAACATGGGGGAGATTAGCTTTGGGCAGCATGCATCTCACCCTCTCACAAAGAGTCCGATTATACCTTTCAGCCACACCATTAGAAGAGGGGTTGTATGGTACATTAAGCTCCCTCTTTATGCCCAAATTTTCACAAAAAATTTTGAATTCAGCACTTGTGAACTCACCCTCGTTATCCGTACGTAAGCATTTCAGCTTTCTACCTGTTTGGGTAGTCACAAATGCACCAGATTTTCCTGGAAAAATTATCAACAAAGGAAATAAAATATAAAGCACCCCCCATAGATTTGGTGGGCATGCTACATACATTAGAATGGACAAGATCGAATAGACAAGACTTATGAGACACACCAAAGTAATAGGAACTTTTCACTTGCTTTTCATATTGACAATCATTACAAAAATCTAGCTTAGTGCCTTTAACATCAAACTCCTTCAAGTTACAAAGTTTGGATAGACCCTTTTGGCTCATATGGCCAAATCTTTCATACCACAATTCCATATGAGAATTAATCTCAGCCAATGCAATGAATTTGTCAGACAACGCCTTTCCATGCAAGAAATACAAAGTTCCCCTTTTCGTGCCTTTAACAATCAGCCGTGACCCTTTGGTCATCTTCCATGAGTCTCTTTCAAATAAAACGTTATAACCATGCATATCCATTTGCCCAATTGAGAACAAACTCTTCTTGATTCCTGGTACATATCTCACATTATGCAGACCACCTCATTTGTGCCATCTCTTGAAAGCTGCACAGTGCCAATATCTTCAATGGGACATGCATGATTATTCCCAAGGTATACATGGCCATGGTTGCCCGCATGAAAAGTAACAAAACACTCCTTGACAGCAGTCACATGAAACGAAGCACCAGAATCATTTACAATCAATAAAGCATCAATTAGATCACTTTTAGTGATCGACATGTCTTGTACATGAACATTGCAAGAGACATCATGTGCATGAGCATCATCAGCTCATATAGTAGCACATAGAATCTCTTCTATATCTGGAAGCTCATCAATAATAACACTAGAGGCTACATTGGCCTTCTCCTTTTCTTTTTGGCTATTCTGTCCATTTGTCCTATCTTCCTTTTTGTCCTTTCTTTTGTCTCCAACATTCTTCTTCCTCTCAAGCTCCGCCTTGTAGAATCGAAAGTCTGGCTTCTTGTGGCCTTTCCTACCACACTAGTAACATACTAACATGTCACATCAGTACCCTGCTTCTTGCTGGAGCTTTCCCTTTCTTTGCTTTTGCTCTTACTTCTCTGTGAATAAAAGCCCTTCTTCTCTGATCTTCCTTCGACCATGTTTGTAGAAGTGCCTCCTTCACCACTTGCTTTTCTCCTGATTTCTTCATTCAATATAGAACCCCTCACACCATCAAAAGTAAGATTGGGGTTATTTGATAATGAGACCACCAAGGTCTCCCAAGAATCAGGAAGTGTCATAAGCAAAAAAAATAGCTTTCAACTTATCATCAAAGGGAGGCATCCCTGAGTCCTGCAACTGTGATAGAGTACCTGTAAAATGAGACAAGTGCTCTGTAGCACTCTTCGACTCATCCAACTACATGTCAACTAATTTACTCATGAGATGTACCTGATTTACAAGTGTGGTGTTCTCATAAGTGGCCTTAAACTTGGCCCACAACTCTGAAGCTGTAGTAATCCCCTTGAGGTCTACAAGAATGTCATCAGACACGGCCATTTTTATGTAAGTGACGACTTTTCTATTCAAATTATGCCACGCATCATCTGACATATCGTCCCGCTTTCTTGCCTCCAATGCCTTGTCAATCTTTGAAGAAGAGTATTCCCTGAATTCGCTCCTTCCAAAAATCAAATCCTATGCCCTCGAAGCGGCGAATCTCAACAAGATTCTTCATGTCTTAGGATGATGATGCCATGGTTGCACAAATAAGAGGTTAATGTGCTGAAATTTTGGGCAAAATGTATCAAAATCAATGTACCACCTCTAAAAAGTAATGCACAACGGCTTCAAACAACTGTAGGGGCAAAATGGAGCAAAATCGAACCGATTGGAGCACAAAATTAAAATTTGAAATTTTCTGAAATTTCCTGCATAAAATTCCCGCAATAAAATTTGTGCTAAATACAAACAATTTTGATTTCTTTTGACTCAATGTGCATACATAAGGCTATAATGCAGCCTTAAGAACCAAACAAGAACAAAAGCCCCAAATTTTACTTCAGAATTTTTTTAAAATCTCAGAAAAACAGCACAATTTGTTGTACATAAGCAATGCCACAATTCAATACATAAAGTACTAGACCTATGTATTGCTGTTATGACTTGTAAAACACATGTATAGACCAGTGAAACACCTGTTTAGACCTGTGAAATACCTAAAAACAGCCTGTTATGAGCTGTTGAGACTCCCAAAGTGATCCTCTTGACCCTGGAGCAAGGTTCTTTGCGATGAAATCGAAGATTATCACGATAAGTGAGGTTTTCTTTGTTGTACAACACCTAGGCAACAGCTCTGAAACCCTAAATCTGCTTTGATACCAGTTAAAAGGGTTTGGATGTGATGTTGGAGGGGTAGAGGACGCGTGTGTGCACCTCGAAAGTGGAGGCGATAGCAATGAGATAAGGTGCAGCTCCTTGGAAGAGAAAGAGAGAGAGTTGACCAGCTTTTTGGAGGGGCTACAAAATGAAGTGAGAGCCCCAAAGTCTTATTGAGTTATGTTATATAGGACTTTTTAGGGTTTGCCAAGTTCACATTGAACTTGGCCAAAAAATAAAGAATAAGTGACATAGCCTTTATAAATAGGCCTATATACATGTATATACTATAAAGGGGTCATTTAAGACTTTACCCCAATACCCTGTATATGGCTAAATATAAGAATCCAAATTCCTTCTAAAATATGCATAGCCATCTGCTCTTATGAATTCTGGAATCTCTGACTTCTTATCAAAAACCTGTCCTTCTGCAATATATGCATTGTGTCATCACCTATTTCTAGAACATAGGATTTGTATCCTTTGCTTTCAATTGCATACTCAATAAAGAGGGCTTTAATGGCTTTTACATCGAGCTTACCATGATCCTTCTTCTCAAAGTGAACATAAGCCGGAGAACCAAAAACTTTGAAATAACTCGCACTGGGTTTCTTCCCATAATAAGCTTCATAAGATGTAATGACCTTCAAAGCTTTTGTGAAAGACCTATTCAAAGTGTGATTAGTTGTATGTACTGCATCAAACCAAAACTTAGGAGACAGCTTTTTGGATGACATCATATTACACATCATCTCAACAAGTATCCTATTCTCTCTCTCTGCAACACCATTCTGTTTTGGAGTGTAAGCAATAGTGAGTTGATGAGAGATACCTTTGTTTTCAAGAAAAGACTCAAAAGTCTTTTGACATGTACTCTCCTCCTCTATAACTTCTCAAAATCTGAATTTTTGATTGACTTTGAAATAACTCGCATTGGGTTTCTTCCCATAATAAGCTTCATAAGATGTAATAACAACACGCATTGGGTTTCTTCCCATAATAAGCTTCATAAGATGTAATGACCTTCAAAGCTTTTGTGGAAGACCTATTCAGAATGTGATTAATTGTATGTATTGCATCAAACCAAAACTTAGGAGAAAGCTTTTTGGATGACATCATACTATGCATCACCTCAACAAGTATCCTATTCTTTCTCTCTGCAACACCATTCTGTTTTGGAGTGTAAGCAATAGTGAGTTGATGAGAGACACCTCTGTTTTCAAGAAAAGACTCAAAAGTATTTTGACATGTACTCTCCTCCTCTATGACTTCTCAAAATCTGAATTTTTTATTGACTTTCATTTTCAATCATAGCTAAGAACTTCTTGAAAGTAGGAAAGACTTTTCACTTTACTTAAAGACCAAAAATCCATGAATATCTTGAGAAATCATCAATAAAAGTAATGAAATACCTGAAACCTTGAATAGAATCTGTTCTCATAGACATCTGAATATTGCATATGCTTTTCCTTAGCTAAACAATTAAATGCACCACTCAACCCAACTAAGGCATACACGATGGGCATAGGAGGAAACATTGCAGCTCAAGTAATTGCCTACGCAAGGTAAAAGAAGCCATTGCCCATCTAATACAACTGCCTGAAGAATGCCTCACTGCACAAGGAAGATGGTTGCTTCCTTTCCATCAACCTAAGAATGAATTACAGCCATGCACAACTTTGCACTCACACATGGAAGTGCTGCTAGGAAAAAAATTAGGCTCACTTGGGTGCAAGGAGGGGGCAATGAGTAGATATGGTGGCTATCCAAACCCTCCCTACGAGCTCCATCCCATTCCTTTCATCTTTTTCCATCCAGCCCCTTCATTTCTAAGTGCACATTTGACTTCCTTAAGCCAACAAATGCATCTTATATGCAGTTGATGATGAGCTACCCTCTAAGCATGTGTCATGGACAAGAATCAGCCGCGCTCATCAAATTTTCTTTACCCAACAGGGCTGAAGGGCATCCAACAAGAAGATATTCCATGTGCTTCTTTCCTTCCTCTCTCCTTTTAAGGTGACTGCTCCCAAGCAGCCCCCTTTCTCTACCCAACCACACACAAGGGCAACCCGAGTTGCTTCCTTCCCTTCTTTGCAGTAGAGGAAAGGTTGTAGCCATGGCTTCAAGCAAGGGTGTGGTTGGAGAGTACCAGTCATCCACCCACCTACCTACATGGCAAACACAAAAGAAGAGAGACTTACCTGTGTTCTCAAACCATCGGCTTGCATGTGCTCCCCTCGCTCCTTTCTCCTATTGGAAGCGTCCCATACCACCCCATGCAAGAGGGTGAGGAGTATGTCAAGTCCAGCCATCAGAACTCCATGAGCTCTGATGGTTTTATGCACGTTGACATTCCTTTTTCATACAAGAAAAGGGATGCTTTGATACCAATGTTACATCCTCCAAGCTCCTCTGTGCTTGAGAAGTCAAGACACAAGCCATATTCACAAACAATAGAAGAACAGAAGTCAGACTCACCTCCTAGTCATAGAGCCAATACGGGCTCACCCCGAATCTGGAGCCTTCAACCAAGCGGGCAGTCACCTCCAAGGAACCAGTATCCCATACCACCAGCCCCCCACCAATACGGGTGACGAGGCTCTTCCAAAGGGTCAAGAGTCGAAGTGCCTAATGTGAGGAACCTCTCACAAATGAGCCCATTGGTCTTATTATAGGGCTCAAATGAGGAATGGCCCAATTCACACTCCGTGGCCAATTCATATTTGGTCGGACACTTTTAACTTCAAGCGCCCATCCAGATGTCCTTTAATTTTGGGGACGTTGTTGGAAACAATGTCATAATAGCACAAAACCCTAATTTCTAGCAACCCTAATCTTCAATACTTAACCAATTTTCGGGTACAAAAGGTGAAAAAATTTTATTAGCATATCATATAGAGCTTGGAGAGCGCTTTCATTTGCTATATAACATTCAGTCAACAGAGGTCCGGATCAGGAGAAAACCCTAACCCTGTTTTCTGTGCCAAAAATGGTTTTTCACCTCATATCGTTCCTCTCAGCCTATACATCAAAGGAAAGCAAGGTCTATCTCTCATATGATGGCAGAAACTGAAATCGCAGCAGATTAAGCTCTAAAAAGCATAATTAATGATAGAAAAAGCTAATCGCCAAAATTACTTTGCCACATGCTTTTTTAGAGCTTTTCACGGTTGCTTTTGGAGTTTCCGTAGCTTTTTATAAAGCTCATCGTAGGCAGCCTTTAACACTATATAATGAACCCATTGGGGTCACTTCATGTATCATCCAAGCATCCACCTTCGTTGAAGATCAAGGAGATCAGCTATGAAGAGTGTCTACACACTTGGAGGAGGTGTGCTCTACCCTTGGTGCAGCTGTGGAGGAGTTTGTATCAGCCAACCATCAGCACATTGCTGATTTACTTTGAGTAGCAAGGATATTTCTGTTTCTCACTTGCTAGGTCACTAGTTTCTGATTTAGGATTTCTGAAACCCTAATTTCAGAATTAGGTTTTTCTGTAAAACCGTTCTACACTGTTCATATTCTCTGCATTCACACACACACACACACACACACTCTTCATACCTCTTAGACACTTTACACACAAATTCCTGTATCTAGTTCCTTATTTCTGCCTAGATTCAGATCTCGTATCAACTACACACATTGTAATTTGACATTCATATATAAGATAGTGTAGGTAAGCATTTAGCTTACTGTACACTTTGAAAAACCTATCTATTCTCTCTCTATCTCTCACTCATCTCTTTTTTAGTATTAAGGTGTGTATGCTAAGGTTCATGTGTTGGAAGATCATGTAAACCTGTGATTAATATTGTAATTGAGACCCACCCCTCTTTCAACAGACGTAACACCCTCCCCCTAAGACTTGTTAACAAATATCACCAAGAAAGTGCACAAAGTACACAAAGTACAAGAGAGATATAGGTCAAAATTAATGACTCCCCTTAGCTAAAAGTGCCACATGAGAATGTATGTATAAGAGAGTATTTAAAGAAACAAAACTCTAACTCACACGTCATACTAGCCAAAGAGAACCACCCAAGGTTATTGATGAAAATTTTAAGGAAGAAGAGGCTGCCCAGAACTTCAAAGATTCTCCAACTTCAAGTATGAATGAGAAAATCAGAGCACCAAAACCATGAAAGCCTCCTCATAGCTGCTCCAAGAACTAGAAAATTGTTACCCAAGCATGTGCAAGATGAAGAGCATACAAGAGTGTGTAGTGATGATGTACAATAGCTCTCAAGTATGCCAATTTATAGAAATCCCAATATAAATATGCTTTCTGGGGGCTGTTTTTTTGGATATAGACGACGTGCAACAACAATCATATGCCTCATATGATTTTGCACATGATAGTTGATTGCAAGTCAACCTTGAGAAAACCCATGCAATAGTGGCCAAGAGCACCCTAGTGGATTAGAAGGTCAAGATCTTCATTCTATTATGGACGAGAGTGTGGAGCACACAAATGCATGCACATAGCTTAGGGTAGCTATTATTGGGAGAAAAGCAATAGAGATCAGATTGACAATGGCCTATGCAATTATGAATATATTAGAGAGAATATGTTCACATATGCAATTCCAAAAACCTGAATACTAAGTTGAGCCTTTTTTACTTGTAGGATCAACTATGCTCATGGTGCAAATCTTGGGGTCCTCTATGGATCATCATAGCAAACCTATAGCATAGATGGTTGATGATGCACAAAAAGGCTGCTCTTATCAATGATCTCTTGTATGACTCAAGCCAAGGCATCAATATCAAATAAAATTGTCCGTGCAGAATGCACTTCTAGTTATCTGAAGACTTAGTCATCGACAAGATTAGTTCAATTTATTGAAAATTTCTGGGACCTCCCAAGAGACAGATATGCTCGACTCTCCCTCAATCATCTTATGTAGTTTTCCACATGTACAACAAGGTGAACTTATTTGAATCGATCACAGTAGCTTTTTTTTTTTCTTTTTTTTCCTCTTTTTCTTTTGAGCATGGTACTACATACAATTGAAGCTGACTTATGTTAAATTAGGTCCAAGAGCAAAATCACTCTTCTCAAAAAATTGCAAGATGAGGTGAGTCAGTTGAAGCACGCACAACAATTAGGTGATTCCTCAAGTTGTGAACCAATCTAGAAATGTGATTGTGCTCATGAGGCAATCTAGAAATATCATTGCGCTCATGAGCCAATCTAGAAATATCATTGCACTCATTCAAGGTAAAAGTCTGACAGCAGTGACTATGGAAGAACATGTTCAAACTTCAAAGATTGCCTTTAAGGCTCTGAGCTTGACAGTGTCTTTGCCATTGAGGGTAGGTTGTACACACCTAATTGTTCCCGAGTCCACATACAACATCTACCATCTTTGTTTCCTTTCCACATCCCATCCTTTTTTCTTCCAATACATGAATACATCAGCTGTTCTCCATATTTTAATGAAGCAGTAAGTGTTCATTCCACCTCTCATAAATTTACTACACTCCCAATCTTGAAAGTTGGACAGGAAAAGCTAAGCCCAAAGAGCACAAAACATCAAGCACCACAAGTAACATCATGAGAGAAAATATCGGTGTCCTTGCCAACAGACTTTGAATTCTGTCTTTGAATGGAGATGAAGTTTCAATGTAAGCCTAACTTTGCATACTTGCAAAGTTGTACAAAACGAGATGCAAGATCTCAATGCATCTAATATTAATAATCACAAATCTAGGTATGTGAATGTAACAGGTGCATATCCTCAACACCTGCACAAAAGAAGTTTTAAATGCATATCATTTAGAATTTGCATTAGTCCACCATTCCCAATTAAATAAATGCAGACCCACCTGATGAAAGGAAATATGAGTAGAAATCAAAAGCAACTAATTGCAAAAGGCTAGATTATTATGTGCTTGCAGCTTGCTTACCTCATCACAGTCTCCATTATCCATACAGTCATAAACAGCACTACTTGAAGTGAAGAGGAAAACGCCCTCTCCATTCCAGAGTTGAGAAGCTAGCCTGTCAAAAGAGAGAAACTATCTACACTCAGTAGGATGATAATGAAGTTTTCACTTGGAAAATCGGAAAGAACACTTTAACTTGCCTGAGCTCTCCTGCATAATCTTGACTTCCAGATGGAGGAGCACAAAATAAAACGAAAGGAAAAGGTTTCTCATTATGGTTGCCCTTTAGGAGTGGCTTTATACCTACAGCTTTAAGTTCTTCATGGTGATTAGTTGTCAGAGTTTGGCCAGCTACATGACTACCAGTAAACTCCTGGCAAGACCAGCAGAGAGCATTCCATCTGAAGCTTACAACAGGAATAGTTAAATATAATACATTATTGTGAAACATGCTACCTTCATCCACAACCCTGCCACAAGCTTCCCCAAAACGCCTGGTCCAACAACAAGAAGATCCTTAGATTTGACGATCGCTGCATCTTCTTGGTCTTTTGCTATTGCTGGATAGGATGATGTCATAAGCCCTGTCGAATCAGTAGTCATAAAATCTCTAAGAATTTTCCTACCTGATTTAGTGTATCATGTGATTTCACAGCTATAAAGTAATCATAGATTCACATATAACGTGAATATGGAAGAACTAAGGATCACAAGCTTTTCTTTTTTTTCCCTTTTTCTTCTGTGGAGCTTTTCCTTTTTTTCCCCTTTTTTCCTTTTTCTTCTGCACACGTGTGTGTTTTGTTTTTGTTTTTTTTTTTTCTTTTTTTTTCTTTTTTTGTTTGGGGGAGGGGGGGTCTTTAGCTATGGATAAAACATATTAACTTGCTATAAGCTTCACTTTTGCAATTCAAAGAGCACATGTAATTTGTAAATCATCATATCATATAGGGTGGGAACACACTCTAGGAAGAAAAGGCAAGGAAGCCACATGGCACTTCAATGTGCACCTTCCATTTGAAGGGTAGAAGGGAGAGAAAGAGGAGAAATTCATGAGCATTAGATGATGCATGGACGCCGCTGAGGGGTTATTCAAGGGCATGTATCTGTGTGTCTTGACTCGCTGTATAGGTGAGATCACACAAGAAGCCATGGCCAAAGGGTTGGTCCAACCTAATATTGGTATCTGAGTGATGTTTCGCCAAACTATTTTGCCCATCACACCAGCAAGGACACACCAACATCAGCTCTTCCTTGGCCGGGCCCGAAAGTGAGCGACGATGCACCTAGCGTTTATGTGAACACTTCGAGGGAGTGGAAGTCTTCCTCCTTGCATCAACAGTCATTATATATACACCTGCTGAAAGCGCAAAAACATACTATATAGGATAAAGAGGCATCCCGTCAGCACTATTCTGCAGCTCTGCATGAGTTTTTTTGGGGGAAGATAAACAAACAATGCCACAAACTCCAAATATTAAGTGTTTTTGCATATCTCTCCTAAACCTCATTTTGGCAGAGGAAAAAGAAAGGGTTTTAGACAGATTTTTAAGGAGAAGTATTTATACATGTAGTATGATATATGCACTCCTATGAATCGCCAAAAAACTCTCCCATATGCAGAAATGAGATGATTATGGCCTTCTCCAAAACCTTCCCTCCATCATTTTAACTTCTCCCCCATGTGACGCGAGGATTAGGTGACCATTCCCAAGCATTATTTAGGAGATCCGAGTGTCCAAATTCGATTTCATCACTTGGAAAAGAATCGTTGAAGAGATGGGCAGGTCTATAAATCCTTTTCCTCTTTGGTTAGGACTGGTGAGGAGTCTTTCGAAGTTTGGAAAGATTTCAAAGGGGCATATCTTCCGATCCATCTGCCCGTTTTAGATGATTCTTGGTTCATTGTGAAGCTTGAAAAGAGAGCTTTCACATGGCTTTTTCAATCTGGTATCATGCTTAATTTTTTGCACCTTGCTGAAATTTCCAACAGATATAGTGGATGGCGATTAGAGACTGTTTGGAGATCTCTTGACATCCAAATGAGATAATTTCACTTGGACTATCATTGTAACAATGAATAGATTCTTTGTATTAGGTTTTTAAGTTTTAACTCATGTAATGGATTGGAAAAGAGACATCAAGAGCCAATGTTTATGGCTGAAAATTGAATAACTTATATACAATTTGTTTTGCCGCTTGTATGTGTGCATTTTGTACATAGACACTATTTATGTCATCATGGGTTGAGTATGTTGGTAGTGTGATAGGCCCAAACAATAATCACAAGTTAATCAAGATCTTCCAATGCTTGAAGCTTAGCACATAACACACTTTGACTTAATCAAGAGAGATAAATGACAATAGATAGAGAAAAAACAACTATAAAAATGCAAGCAGTTTAATGCTACTACACACTAATTAAATGCAAAATGTCAATATATGTGTAATGATACAAAACTGAATTTAGGCTGAAACTAAAGGGTTCTAGGTACAAAATGTAGTGAGAGAGTGTCTAAAAAGTATCATGTGAATGAATATGTGCAATATGAAGTAAAAGAACTGTTAGAAACAGTTAATACAGCAAACCTTACTCTGAAATCAGGTTTTCTCTGATGTAGAGCAAGAGCTATGGTAACTTCTCATGATGAAGTAGTAGGTAAGACCCTAGTACTTCAGCAACACATGAAGAAAACTTAAATTGGAATCTTCTACTCACAAAATCAGCATGCACACCCAGATATGTAAAGAGGAAGGAAGGGTAGGCTTCCAAAAGTTACTCCTTCGAGTCTTCAACCTTCCATCAAAAGCTAACGAAAATCATACTCGAAAAGCAAAGAAAGCTATTGTTTTCGTTAAAATTATCGTGAATCTCACGTTCATGCTTTTTCATGATTCGAAGTAGATTTTTAGATCAGTTTTATGGGCTTTTGAATCTTAGCCCTTGGAGCACAGCTTTTTTTGTACTTAAATCTGAGCCATTTATTCATAATAACTAAAAAGCATGTGGAAAACAGATTAAGGGTTTGACTTTTGGCTGACTTTTTAGGGTATGATGATAACGTGTTGTACATCACCATAAAGCTCTCATATCCTTCAAGACATCCTTCACATGACTCTGCATCATCTAACAATGCAAAAGTAGGCAAACTCTCAACCACACCTTGATCTTTGATATGCTTGAGAATTGTGTAACTAATATGACCAAATCTAGCATGCCATAACTTCATATTCTCGTTAGATGGAGAAAACCTAGCAACATTAGCATGACTAATTTTGGGTAACACAAACATGCCACTTCTGTTTTCACCGTGAAGTACACAATGCTCCTCATTAGGTGAGAGGATCTGACATGAATCTTTCTTAAAAACAACTTTATAACCATCTAGCGAAAAAGTAGAGATAGAGAGCAAATTCTTCTTCATGTCTGGAACATAAAGAACATTAGAATTGACTTTAGATTCAGATCTCCAAGGCCAACAATATCTAAAACATGACCATCTACAATGGTGGCTCTTCTACCTGAAGAGCTAGAAACGAAAGAAAATACCTTTCTGCAACCTGTCATGTGTTTAGTAGCTCCAGAATCAAAAATCCAAGGATTATGTAAGATTGCATTTAATGCTTCCTTATCAAAAGCTATCTCTTCAATAGTAACACATGCATATGAATCTACCTTTGAGGATTTAGGTTTTGGATCATCTTCAGCACTATTATCTGATGCTTTCTTCTTCTCATTAAAAATCCTTGTTTTGCATTCTGCTATGTAATGACCTAGATTCTTACAGTAATGGCATACTCCTTTCTTTGAATCAGATGTATACGAAGACTTTTCTTTAGGTGTAGAGAAAGCACTAGGGGAAGGACTAGAAGACTTAGGATTAGAAGACTTACTTTCCTTCTTGGATTGTTGACTCTTCTTTTCCTTCTTTGTCTCCTTTTTTCTTCCCTTTGACGATGATAACATGGCTTCATCATTTTCTTCCATACCCTTTTGTTGATCTTGCATCTTGAAGTAATAGGAATTGTAGTTCTTCAAATGAAAGTTCTCCATCTCTTATAGAGAGAGATAAAGAAGTAACAAAAGCACAATATGTAGATGGAAGTGAGTTTAGAAGTGTGTTAACCATCTCTTCATCTAAAATATTTACTCCAACATTGAGTAACTGATCTCGTAAATCTTTGAGCTTCACAATATGTGACTGAATTGATTCACCAACTTTCATCCTGGAGTTGGCTAGTTGTCTCCTTAGATGAGATTTCCTAGCAGGTTTCTGCTCTGATAGAGATTCTCTAACTCCAACCAAGCCTGACGAGAGGTTTTGCATGACCTAATTTGGGTAAAATATGCCTCTTGACTCCCATAGCAATATATGAAAGTGCTTGTACATCCCTAGAATCCCATCTAGATTGCTCTTATGTAGGAAGTAATCTCGTAGTAGTATGGACTCTTGATGATGAAGTAGTTCCTTCTTCACTAACCTCTTGTTGAGTAGAAATAGGAACAGATGGTCTTCTAGAAGATGAAGAAACATCTTCTCCGACTTGTCTTGGCCTTGGAAAGTGCCAATAAGTCCTTTCATACTAATAGATTCATCATCATAAAACTCCGCATTGGATAGTTAGACATTCCTTCAAGCTTACCTTCATTCTCAAGCCTATAGTCACTCATCTTGTTAAGGGCGTACGTCAACTATGCTCTGATACCAAACGCTTGAAGTGGAATGGACCTCAATAACAATTAATCACAGGTTTACAAGATCTTCAAACACATGAACCTTAGCATACACACCTTAAGACTCAAAAATAGATGAGTGAGAGATGGAGAGAGAAATGCCAAGATTTCAAAGTGTGCGGTAAGCTATGATGTTCACCTACACTATCTTATATTCCAATGTCAAATTACAATGTGTGAATATGATACAAACTGACAAGATCTCAATCTAGGCAAAAATAGGAACTAGATACAAGAAATTGTGTGCCTAAGAGGTATGAAGAGTGTGTGTGAGAATATGGAGAATATGAACAGTTAGAACTGTTCTGCACCAAACCCGAATTCGGATTATTCTAAAACAAAAACTAGTGAATGAACAAGTAGGAACAAAAATAGATTTGTTACTCCAGTAACTCAGCAAGTGATGTTGATGGTTGGTTGATACAAACTCCTCCAGATACACTCCAAGAGTAAAGCACATCTCCTCCAAGTGTGTAAGAACACTTTCTCTAAGAGAGGACCTCCTTGATCATCTCCAAAGCTTGAAAGTAGCTTGAGATGATAATTACATAATGACCTTGGCCCTTCTTATTTAGCTTTCTAACCTCCTCGATGGGCATAAAGTGTCAGACATTGGTCTACAGAGACCATTTCATGTGTGTGTGGGACAAGGGCCAGTTAGCCAAGGTCCGAAGCTCGGGGGTACATCCTAAGGTATTCGGATGGTGGTAGGGATGAGTGTTGCATGATGGCCACATGACGACACTACACCATTCCAGATCACTGCTATTTTTAGAATCCAAGTGGATATAAATGGATGAGAGGAGAAGAGCTTCCTTCTTCTTCTCTCTTGTGCCGTTTTCTATTGCATGTCTGCGTGGAGAAAGAATATGGATCGTGCCTGCTGGCACTGCTATCTTTATTATTGAATGCTTGACGTTTGTTTTCGAAAGTTTTCGGGTTTTCAATTTGACACCGTTAGGCTGCCGAATTTTTCAAAAAATATCATGCATATGCATTAAGAGATTAGGAATCATATTAAAAGTTTCTTTTTTTATTCTTTTCTTGTAAGCAAAGGAGTATGATTGGTTATTTTTCCGCTTGCCACTAGTACTTAGACTTGTTTAGAGTGTATCTTTAATTTTTATTTTTATTTTTTTAAGTGACTTAAGCTTACTTCCTAGTACGGAGTCAGGACCTTCATCGCCCGCTAGGACAGATATTCTCATGGCAGAACACCCAGTTGATCCTATTTAGGCCATGAGTACTATAATATCGCACTTAGAGAACAATCTTCAAGACATCTTGGAACACGTGCGTGGTTCCAAGAAAGAAGAAGAGTTGCATGATCTTGATTTGCCAGGGATGGAGGAAGATGCTCCGAACAAGCATCAAACTCCAGAGGTCCCTATGGATAGCGTTCTAGTTAGAGAAGCCAGTTGGCAGCTTAAGGATCTTAAGCCTCCAAGATATCATGGCTCGACTAGCGCTAGAACTACCGACATTTTTGAGCGGTGGCTCAGTAAGTGGGAGGAATGCTTCCGCTTGTGCCATATCGTTGATAACAGGCACAAGATTCAACAAGCCACATATAATCTTATGGATGTCGCACATAGGTTGTGGTGTAACTTGTAAGATAGAGCATGATAAGAAGGAGCCCACAACCTCGGATCAGTTCAAAATCTTGTTTTATAATAACTTTGTACCACTTAATGAGAGGTCTAGAGCGCTAGACACTTGGTTCCTCATTAGTCAGAAGAATCAATCAGTTCAGGAGTACGTGAATAGGTATAGAGAGGTACTTCTTTAAGTACCCGATACTATCCCAAAGTTTCTCCAAGTCCACAAGTTTGACAAGGCAGCTCAAGCTCTTTCTTCTTCTACTAGAGCAAACAAGTCCATTCCGTATTCCAATTTCTCACAGGAGAATGGAACAATCAAACGGAAAGGAAAGGTTTGCGTACCAGATTCCCGGGATTTGAGAAGAAAAGTCATGCATGATAACCATGATGTTCGTTGCACAGGACATCCTGATGTTGACAAGACAATACATCTTGTTAGAAGAACATTTTGGTGACCTAGATTAGCCAGAGATGTCCACACTTATGTTCAGCAATGCTTTATGTGTCAAGTCAACAAGGCAGAAAGGGTAAAGACACCAAGTCTTTTGCATCCTTTACAGGTTCCAGATCATAACTCGGATAGTGTATCAATGGACTCCATAGTGGGGTTACCGTGGACCCAAAGGAAGCAGGATGCAATCCTAATTGTGGTAGATAGATTGAGCGAGATGGCTCGTTTTATACCCACGAAGGAGACGATAGAAGCTCCACAAGTAGCGGAGTTGTTTATCCAACATGTGTTCAGATTGCATGGGTTACCGACATCCATAGTTTCAGATAGGGATGTCAGATTCACAGGACACTTTTGGAAGTTTGTATTTGACAAACTCAAGGTATCATTAAAGATGAGTAGTGGTGACCATCCACAGGCAAACGGTCATACCGAGAGGGTCAACCAGATTCTAGAGGATATGTTGAGGGCATATGTGTATGAGAGACAGACAAATTGGGATAGCTATTTCCCACTAGTAGAGTTCGCTTATAACAATAGGCCTCACAAGATGACGGGGATATCTTCTTTGAGATGAACTATGGCATGAATCCCACTACTCCCAGTACCATAAGAATGCCTAAGAAATGCCCTATTGCTTCGGAGTTCTTAGCGAACCTCCAAGCACAACTTGAAATAGCTAAAGCCAAGATACGGCACGCAGCTGATAGGGCAAAAGAGTATGCTGATAGAAGAGATCTCCTAGATCCTTCAAGGAAGGAGACAGAGTCTTTCTTCAGGTACCAGCTAGAACTACTTCACTATCCGCAAGGAAGTATAGTAAGTTATCACCAACGTTTTGTGGACCTTGGAAGATAGTAAAGAAGCTAAGTGATGTTGCATACCGATTAGAGCTTCCTCCAGATTGCAGAGTCCATACAGTGTTTCATGTCAGTAAACTTAGAAAGTATATTTCCGGGGAGGATAATCTAATAGAGGGTATTGTTTCTTTGCACAAAACTGATAGCACATATCATTCTCCAAACAGAATACTAGATCAGAGACAGAAATGGTTGAGGAACCCTGTCATCTAGGAGTATCTGGTAGCCTGGAGAGGATTACCACTTACTGACTCTACTTGGGAATCAGAAGCAATGGTTCGCAAGCACTTTCCCTCATTGATCATTGGGGACAATGATCTTTAGTAGGGGGAGAGAGTGTCACACATTGGTCTACAGAGACCATTCCATGTGTGTGTGGGACAAGGGCCAGCTAGCCAAGGTCCCAAGCTCGGGGGTATATCCTACGGTATTCGGATGGTGGTGGGGATGAGTGTTGCATGATGACCAGATGACAACACTAGATCATTCCAGATCACTGCTATTTTTGGAATACAAGTGGATATAAATGGATGGAAGGAGAGTTGCACACACATCATTCACATGCTTTCTTGAGTAATATCACACATAAAGCAAAAAGCTACAATTATACGGAAAAAATATCATCACTAAATCAAGAAAACACGCATGTTGAATAGTGTATGTATGTGTATATAGACAAAGACACATATACATACATATATACACTTGATAATACATACATATTATATATATGTTATACATATAAGTTCCAGATTTTTGATACCTTTTTGCAAAAAGTATGATATCGCGTAGATATTTTAAATAAAATTCCATACTTTCATACCCATATGCATTTGTCGTATGGTTCATGTATGGAAAAACTATGCATATTATGGTTACTCGTTGTCCTATTGGGACATTGTATCCAACAAAGAGTGTCAAAGCTATGTTTTTATATAGATTAGCTAAAACATGCTTTTTCAAGTGTTAAAAAACTCAAGAGCAAGGTTCCGCAATTTTAAAAACCCTAATTTTAGGGTCTTTTATTATTTTTTATATTATTTGACCATATAAATATGTTATATAATAATTTTCTCTTATAAAAAGTGCTTTTCAAGCTTAAAAGCAACTTCTCATTGCTTTTCATAAGTTAAGCCATGAAATTTGATTTGACTTTTGCCCTTCCATACGGTTCCCAATACCTAAGTGTTATATATCATGGGAGCTTTTGATGAGCATTTTCATAATATGTCGTATAAAATTATGGACATTCTAACCATTTTGTCCTATCACCTAATTTGACCAACCTTTGACCACATGTTGACCATCTATACTTGACCTTCTTTAACTTGCACGTGAGGTCCTATAGTAGAAGGTTTCCCTATAGCATCATTTTTCCAACATATGGCTCTCGTTGGACACAAAAGAGGTGTTTGGTGAACATCTATCAGTTCATGGTAAGGAAAGATCAAGAGCCTATGTTTGTATTCTCATTTTATGAAAGAGTTGGACATATAAATTTATTACAGTCCCTTTCAAGGGAAAGGGAAAGGGAAAGCGGAAAAGATTCCACTAATAAAGCCCTCTTCCTTAATGAGATCGAGCGTCTTTATACACTCTTTAGATTGCGTAGATAGGAGTAGCAATATCCTATTATAGGCAATAGGAAGATTAAATAGTCATAGTGGTCAATGTTAGATATTTGTCTACAGAGACCATCTCATGTGTGTAGGACAAGGGTTAGTAGTGTAGGTCCATAGCTAAGGGATATCCTAAGATCCTTGTCACATCACACATGTCACATGATGGCCGCATGCCACACTAGCCCACTCTAGAGACTATCTATTACTGTTTTTTAGAGAGAATTTAGTGACAAGGCTCACACTTGGTATCTACAAGTCCTTTTGTGAAGATTTTCGAAGATCTTCGCATAAGAAATCCATTGGCACTATTTGTCCAATGTCTACTACATCGTTGGAGGTCGTCAAGTAGTTGCAAAGCTCGCAGAATCAAAAGGAGTTCAAGGACCCCTCATAGGACCTCAATAGAGAACCATTTGGCACTACCCACCTTCACAATTTTGGGCATATATCCTTCCATATACATCAAATTACAAAATTCAAAAGGTTGTTGATTCTATACCTAGAGAGCTTTGCAAAGACTACTTGGAAGCCATCATTCGACCTCTCCTGTAGAACTTCAAAGTTCATTGTCATTACATAAGGAGCTTTCAAAGTGCAGTCTAGAGGCACATATGTGATCTACATCAACTCTGAAGCCTTCCAGAAGTGGTTTTTGAGAAGCAATTGCTAAAAACTTGCTTTGAATTCCTACTTTTATGCATAATTTGTGTTTCCCATGTGCATTTAGGTCACAACACATGTATATACATACATATCTCTATACATATTTGCTTAAATGATCCTAGAAAGCATACTAATGTGCATACTTTCTTTTCTTGTTTTCATCCTTGCAAAAGTTAGAGACTATTTTGTTTCTAAGCTTCCACTGTAGTTTTTTGGGCTTATACACATACACCTATTTATAAATCTTTTTCCTTTTTTAAGACAAACACAACGAAACAAAACCAAGAATAGCATACACAACAATAGATATGGAATCCCCCACACATAAAGGAGACATGCGCGTAACCAAACACTCTTTAGAGTCTATAAAAACTATGAGCCAAAAAATTCACATTTAGAAAGTACATTATAGACCATCTTTGAGTAATATGTAGCTCTAAGAAGGATGAGACCATGCCTAATATTGGGGCACTAAGGATGGAGTTAAGAGCTCTAGGTTAGCAAGGCCCTCCAAAAATATATAGTGAAGGCATTCCTACAAGAGAAGAAAGATGAAAGCCTAAAGATCTTATGCAATTGTATCCAACGGAATTGAGTTCATAACCTATCAACTAGAAGTATGATGGGCTAACCACTTGCCCCAAAAGCCATGGTTGAGGATTCCTTCTTATCCTCCCTCTTATGGTGTGGTTCAACCATCTCTTGTGTGTCATTCCTTGAGAGATCATTGTCCTCAATCGTCAACCCCTAATCTTCCCTTGAATTAATTTCCTTACCCTTGCACAGTTTCTTGAACCTTCTTGTTATCAACCTTGGTTTCTTGAACCTTGTTATCGACTAGAAGTATGATGGGCTAACCACTTGCCCCAAAAGCCATGGTTGAGGATTACTTCTTATCCTCCCTCTTACGGTGTGGTTCAACCATCTCTTGTGTGTCATTTCTTGAGTCTAATACTCTCTTCCCCTTCTAGAGATCATTGTCCTCAATCGTCAGCCCCTAATCTCCCCTTGAATTGATGTCCTCACCCTTGCATAGTTTCTTGAACCTTCTTGTTATCAACCTTGTTTTCTTGAACCCTTCCTCTCAACCTTGGTGTCTTGAACCTTCTTGTTCGCAACCTTAGTGTCTTGAGCCCTTATTCTCAACTTCGGTATCTTGAACCTGATTCTCACCCATGTTACGTATCTTGGACCCTCAATCCTCCATTGGAAAGCTCGTTCCGAGAGCTTTCCAACGATAACTTACACACCCCGACCGATAGATTGAGAGATACACCTTAATCTTTATTGGGCTAACTTCTTAAAGCGTCGTGCACTACTTTTTGTACCGTTTCAGATACAAAGCACCCAGGCAGGCCATTGAGTGCCGAACGATTTACTTATCTTTGTAAATTCACTTGGCAATACATTCAATATTGTGTTGTGCTCCAAGCTTCTTCTTCCTTGTGATGTTTGTGTGCTTCCGTAGACCTTAAGCTCCAACAATTGGTATGGATGCATGTCATCACTTCATCTGGGGCATCATCGACACCCCTCCAATCACAGTCTCTAAATGAGTCGAAAATTGGTAAGAATACTCGAGGAGATTAGGCATCGAAATTTTGATATGAGCTCGTTCCGGCCTTCGAATGCACTATCGCAATGACTCTGCACGCAATTTTGTCCTTTTGTGCCAAACATATATACAGATTTTGCTTCACGAGTACAAGTACCTCCACAGGGTGTTTCTCTTCAAATTTTAGCATTAATCCATTTTTTTGCATCAGGGTATTTAGTCATTGGCCATGGCTCAAAGCAATAGTGTATTTCGTATGTTGGTTGTTGAGGATAAATTGGATGGTACTAAATACCCATTGTGGGCACATATGATGCATCATGTATTGATGGCAAAAGGGTTGTGGAATATTGTGCAAGGTGTTGAAAAACGTACTATTACATCTACAAATACAATTATTGAAGGTGTTGTAGATGGCATTGACGATAATGATCTTCAAATTCCTGTTCGTGATGTGGTTCCTACTGCAGAGAAACTTCGTTGGGATGGAAGAGATGTTAAGACAAATGCACCTACTTCAGAGGTGCATTTGATATGTTGGTTGTTGAGGATAAATTGGATGGTACTAAATACCCATTGTGGGCACATATGATGCATCATGTACTGATAGCAAAAGGGTTGTGGAATATTGTGCAAGGTGTTGAAAAACGTACAATTACATCTACAAATACAATTATTGAAGGTGACGCAGATAGCAGTGAAGATAATGATCTTCAAATTCCTGTTCGTGATGCAATTCCTACTGCAGAGAAACTTCGTTGGGATGGAAGAGATGCTAAGGCAAATGCACCTACTTCGTTGGGATGGAAGAGATGCTCAGGCAAATGCGTTGATAGCTTTGTTTCTTAAACGTTCCATTATCCCTCACATTCGCTCTTGCAAAATAGCAAAGGATGCTTGAGATACACTTACAACTTTATACCAGGCAAGAAATGAGGCTCATGTTCATTACCTCCAAAAATAGTTTGAGAGTGAGCATATGAATGAAGGAGATTCTATGGACAGTTTTTTGACAAAGACTAAAGATTTGAAGGAATAGTTGATTTCTGCTAATCAAGTCTTACCAGGTAGTTCACTTGTGGAGATTGTTCTTAATGATCTCCCAAATTCATATCAAAATTTTCCTTCCACTCTTCGATTGATGATGAAAGGCAATCCAGATGCCTTAACATTTGAGGAGTTAGTCTCTGTTTTCCTACAGGAAGATCAGTCCAAGCAAGATAGGTCGATCATGCGTGTTGGAGATCAAGCTTTCTTAGCTAGTAGGAAGAGCAAAGGAAAATGGAGATCATCTACTAATAAGCAAACTAGTAAAACGAACAAGTCAAGTCCATATTCCAATTTCTCAATGGAGAATGGACTAGTTAAACCGAAAGGAAAGGTTTGCATACCAATTTTTCGCGATTTGAGAAAAAAAGCCATGTATGATAACCATGATGTTCCTTGCGCAAGACATCCTGGTATTTACAAGACCATAAAGCTAGTCATAAGAACATTTTGGTGGTCTTGATTAGCCAGAAATGTCCACACATACATTCGTAGTGCTTTATTGTAAGGTCAACAAGGCAGAAAGGGTTAGGACACCAGATCTACTACACCCTTTAAAGATTACAAAACACAACAGAGATAGTATATCCATGGACTTCATAGTGGGGTTACTACGGACCTAAAGGAAGCGAGATGCTATCGTAGTCGTGGTAAATAGACCGGGCGAGATGGCTCATTTTAAATCCATGCAAGAGACAATAGAAGCTCATTAACTAGCAGAGCTATTTATCTAGCATGTCTTCAAATTGCATGGCTTACCAACATCCATAGTTTCAAAAATGGATGTTAGATTGACAAGAAACTTTTGGAGACTTGTCTTTGTTCAAGCATAGTGTCACTAAAAAGAAACGTGGTGATCATCTAGAGATAAATGGTCAGATCGAGAGGATCAACCAGATACTAGAGTACATATTTAGGGCATATGTGTATGAGAGGCAGACACATTGGGATAGTTATTTACCATTAGTAGAGCTTGCATATATCGTTAGACCTCATAAGGTGATTGTGATGTCTCCTTTTGAGATGAATTATGGCATGAATCCAGTGTTGCCCCGGTTCGCGTACTGGATCATTAGGTACCATCTTGCCATTCGGTTTGGTTCTCACACATACCATACGTACGGTTCGTTAGGACATGGTTAAAAGGCATCGTTGATTAGTTTTTTCGATCCAAGTGCCCTATTTCATTATCGCTTGTCTGCTTCAGTTTCTTGCCGTCAGCCCGACTCTGGAGTGTATCCACTGTCCAACCACCCTCTCATCTTAGAGCTCTCAGCTTAAGCCTTGGACCTTGAGTGTCTCATCTTGAAGCCTTGCCCAAGTTCGAAGCTTGCACCTCTATCGCGAATCCCGACTCCCGAGTTAGGCCGATGCTGAGCATTGAAGATTGAGGCATAGAGTTGTTCCTTTTAAGTTTTGAGCCTTAGAGCACAAAAAATTCAATCCACAATCAATACCGCTTGAATTTTGAGTCACTTTTTACCCTTTGAACTTAGGACATATGCTTGGAGAAGAATGATGAAAGCAATAGCCCAGGTAGACCCTTGTGATGATTGGCATGGGGTGGAATATAATAGACTTCATGGAACCATGTTAGATGAAGAGAAGGACCGGATAGAAGTACAACTAAAGCCAATTAGATTGGGGTGGAAGACCTATGGTTGCTCAATTATATCCGATGGATGGAGTGATACTAGGAGATGCCACATCATCAATATATTGGTATCTAGTTGTCTTGGTGCATATTTCCTACGAGCCATTGATGCTAGTCGTGCAGGGGTCCACATCACTGGATTCTTTATTTATGAGCACATAAAGACTGCTATCCTTGAGATTGGGGTTGAGAATGTGGTACAAGTTATCACAGACAATGCCTCCAATTGCAAATAGACGAGGAAATGGCAGAGAAAAAGTTTCCAAGTATTGTCTAGAATCCATGTGCCACACATTGCCTTGATCTTCTTTTTGAACAGAGGCAAATTGTTTTGGCTTGCACTGTTCGTCAGTGATGCAAAGAGGATTGTCACTTTTATACGCAAAAATCATCAGGCACTTGCTATTTTTCGTTGTCGTAGTTCAGTGGATATGATTCGTCTTGCAGACACTCGCTTCGCATACATATATATGGTTTTTCAGAGACTCCAAGAAGTCAATGATGCACATATCTGCGATTGATCGTCAATGGGCTTCCATGCATACGACAAACACTCAGCTTGCACGTTATGTGCAACGCAAAGTGTTGGATGATGTCTTTTGGGCTTATATTGCAACCACAGTACCCATGTTGAGATGCATATACATTGTGCTACGTATTGTGGACAAAGAAGGATCTACTCTCGGACTTGTATACCACATGTACACAAAGATGTGAGGTGTTATCTTTCATCGACGACATTGTCACTTGACAGGTATGTTTATATGTTTCATTGAAGTTTGCACTTTCCTTAGTACATTAAATGATAAATTCGAATGTTTCAATTTTCTAGGAAGAAGGATTTCAGACTTAGTGGATGCACGATGGAGAACACTATCTCGTCCTATCCATGGATTTTCAGCCCTCTTGTATCCCTTTTTCAAGGGACCTACATTATGGGCACAGACGAGTCTTCGGATGATGAGGGATCAGTACATGGAGCACATCTTGACACCTGATGAGCAACTCACATTTGATAGTGAGTTTACTGGCTACATGAGCAATGTTGGTATTGCTTATGGGAGGACTACCTCACTTCATAAGGAGGTGACTATGCGACCTCTTGAGTGGTGGCAGCATTATGGTTATAGTCATCCTACCATTGCACCTATTGCGTTGTGAGTTCTCTCGCAGGTAAAAGATTGTAATAAGATTCAATTTCTCTTTTTTTTCTTAAATTTTGATGCATCATGCTATATTTATTATTGAATCATGATCAAACTATGTAGGATGCTTCTACGAGAGCATGTGAGCGTAATTCGAGCTCATATTCCCTTGTGCATACCAAACTACGAAATCGTTTAAGTGTCGCTTAATTAGAGCGTGTTGTCTTTTGCAATGCGAATCTACACCTTGTACAAGACTTGAAGAAGTTGGATGGTCCAATGCAGATAAATTAATTTATAATTTTAACATCCAATTCTTGTCACTTAAAAGTTCAAAGTTGAATCTTGATTCTTGATTCTTCTCTGAGCTCTCCATTTCATGTTTCCATTGCAGGTGTCACCTACTACATTTGATGAGAGTATGGGCACTCAGGAAGATATACCCACTCGCATTAGAGGTCGGCAGGAGGACATATACTGTATGCTACATCGAGAGCTCGAGAGCATTGATAGAAGAGTGACTAGGGCTCGCTCACGTGTTCTATCAGAGCGGGCTCAGTCTCGTATTGACGTTCCATCTACAAGTTCTATGATTGGCCGCCAACGGAAGTTACGCCCACGACACAGAGGAGCTTCACTTGTGGCAGATGATGACATCGGAGAGGAAGATGTTAGAGCATTAGATATGGTTCCTATTAGAGAGCTTGAGTATGATGATGAAGGAAATCTTATTAATACTGAAGATATTCCTTCATCATCTTCATCATCAAAGGATTTAAACAAGTAGTAGCATGTAGCCATTCATATATATGATGATTGACCATATGATATTGATGTACCATGTCACATACTCGGATGATATGTTTCTGTTTGTTATGTATTTGCATTTGGGATTTATGGATGATAGATCTTTCAGGCTTAGTTCTTGGTACTACATAGTTGAGTCTTGATATTATGCCGGACTCCAGTTCTGACTTGTTTTCATTATGTATACCATTTCTTTTGAGATGTAATGGAGATGTTGGCACATGTTGCTTTGTTCATTTTGTGGCATCATCTTTTAAATTTTCTTATTCTACAATGTACATTGTTTGAATTCAAATTACATTGATGCTCCCAAGTGCCAAGCGAATTGTGATATCATTCATATGACTCGTGAGTCGTTAATGGTGAGGTGACTCGTGAATATATACATAGAAAAAAAAAATCGTGCAATTAAAAAAAAAAAAATCGTAAAAATCATCCCAACGATTTAAATCGCTGGAGATCATTTTTATTCAAAAAACCGTTGCGTTTTTTTTACCTTAGGTCTTATGCTATATTTTTGATCGGCCGATTTTGGGGTTGTATAGATCTTGCCTGCATGCCATCTTGAGAGAGACAGAGAGAGAGAGAGGGAGAGAGAGAGAGAAGGGGGGGAGGGGGGAGAGAGACAGAGAGAGAGAGAGAGACCCACCCTTGAAAGTTGAGAGAGCCTAAAGGCCCGAGGGAGAGTTCAAACTTCAAACTTCAAAGTTCAGCTTGCAGCCTGCTTCCTACCCTTTTCTATCCTTCAAAGTTCACTCTTGAGCTTTAGTCTTTATCATCATGGGAAGGACTCCTAATGTTATTCGAAGCCATGTGAAAGAGCTTGGCAAGAATACATGAAAATGCAAATATTGCATGGGAGTTTACACAGGCACTGCATCTCGCATCAAAGCTCATCTCCTTGGCTTAAAAGGTGGAGGCATTGGAAAATGCACTTCTATTCTTCCAAGGATTGTTGAGGAGCTAACAGTTCAGCTTCAATTGAGCGAAGGGATGGGTAAGATGCCAATTGGTTCCTCTTCATTATCACATGGCAATGAAGAGCAAACCAAAACCAATCCCATTGATGCTGGTGGTAATGATTATATCCTTAGTTCATCAAAAAGGCCCCACATTGAAAGCATTAGCTCAGTGAGCATCTCTGAGGATCCTAGACCAAAGATTCCAAAGAGTAATATATTTGTGCAAGGCAGTGTGAGGGCTCTCACACTGGACTACAGAAACAATCAATGAATGAAGCAACTCGAGAAATAACCAAGCTCTTCATTCAATGGTATCCCATTCAATGTGGCAAATACACATGCATGGAAGAGGGCCATGAAAGCTGTGAGTAGGATTGGGTATCCTTGGGAGGGTCCATCACGACAAGTCTTACGTACTTCTGAGCTCTCCAAACAAAAAACATTAGTTGAGACAGAGATGTTGACATTACGGGGCTCATGGGAAAAGTATGGCTTCTCTATTCTATGTGATGGTTGGTCAGACATAAGGAAGAGAAATGTTTACAACATTCTTGTTTCTTCATGCAAGGGCACAATGTTCTTACGTGCCATACCTGCACATGCACCTGGCACAGTGATTACTGGCCAATTCATATTTTCTCATGTGCAAAAAGCCATTGAGGATTTGGGGAGTGAAAATGTGGTGCAAGTTGTGACTGATAATGGGTCTAACTGTGTGTCCATGGGGCATATGATTCAGGATATGTATCCCAGAATCAAATGGACACATTATGCATCACATAGCTTAGATCTACTCATGGAAGACATAGGAGGGATTCCATGGGTAAGATCCATCCTAGATAAAGCCAAATTCATAGTGAAGTTTCTCACTAGCCGCCCAAAACTCTTAAATATTTTTCACGCTCACTCCTCCTTAGATTTCCAAAAACCTTCTCTCACCCGTTTTTGTTACATGTACATAGTTGTTGATAGAGTCTTGAGAGTGAGGAAGGATCTTTTATACACGTGTTGAAGAAGAATGGTATCAATTACCGGAAGTTAGAGCAAGGAATCCTCTCTTCACAAGTTTTCATCACTCGTCAGGAGAGGATGATCTTTGGGTGAAGGGAGAGATATTGGTAGCTGTTATCCAGCCTGTATACATTGTGCTCCACATTACAGATATGGAGGGTAGCACTCTTGGCCTTGTATACGAGTACATCAACCGTATACAAGATTGCATACAGCGAGTCGATGAACTATCAGAGACAGAGTAAGTTTATAACTTTATTGCAATTTGCTACTTGTTTAATTTTTTATGTTACATATATCATTATTCATACATGATACATCATACATGATATATCATATATATAATATGATGTATCATGTATCATGATTCATGTGTGATTGTTGATAATTGTTCAATGCTTATATATGTTTTTTTTTAATAGAAAGAACGAGTTATGTGACGTTGTCCAGAGACGATGGATTGGTTTCATAAACCAATCCATGGAGTTCCTCACATTCTTCATCCACTATGGAGAAATGAGGAGCAATGCACAAACGAGATTCTTGAGGATAGCTGGATTGAGTACATCTCGGGATGGACAGGGGGTGACGTAGCCCTCTTGTCTCAATTGGAGGATTAGAGAGTGCGATTCCGTAGCATGGAGAAGTATTTTGGACAGCCTACGGCACGACTACGAGAGAATCAGCTTTCTCCTGTCACATGGTGGGAAAAATATGGAGTTAGTACATGGTGGGAAAAATATGGAGTTAGTACTTCTTTATTGGTAAGTAATTTTTTAATTAATTTTTATCTCATTATCAAAGAATCAAGTCTAAATTCTAATTAATTTGATTATGTGCGAATCACAGAGAAAACTGCCTTGCGAATACTTTCACCAAGATTGTAGTATAGGACCTCTCGAGAGAAATTGGAGCACATGGGCTTTATTCCATACAAAAAAGAGGAATAGATTGAGTCCAACACAACTTGAGAAGTTAGTGTATTGCCACTGCAATCTCAAGTTGCCAGAGACTAAAGGGCATAACATTGCTCCTTTACAGGTAAATAAATTCTCTGACATTTATGATTTAATCATGCATTTAAATTTTATATTTTTGTTTGGTAAACTCTAATCTATAATTTTGAATTACAGGTTAATGTAGATTCTATTGATATTGGCCTGGTCAAAGATATCCCTCAGATCCCTAAGGAGGAGAGAGCGATCTTTCCCATGCTTGCCATGGAGTTTGAGAGACATGTACGTCAAACCCGTAGTCGCACCCGAAGGGATAGACCTCACATAGGTACAAAGTTTAGATTATGTATAGTCTATACTCTATAGATAAGAAAATTTTTCATTCTTCATTTTAGTTTCTTAATTCTAATATATTGTTTTATGAAAATATTACGTTACATGTAGATGATCCATCATTGCCATCTACTAGTCGGCCATGAAAGTATTATTCGAGACGAGGTGGACGAGGTCGTGGACAACGTGGTGGGACATCTAGTGTTCACGATATTGGTGGCCCTGGGACTTCTACAGAGCATGCACATGATTGGGAGGAGTTATCATCCTCATCTTCTAGCGGAGATGATCTTGGCCCCGATGCTAGAGCACTTGCAGCTCAGTTTGGACATTCAGAGTCGGATAGTACATCATCATGGGCTAGTACATTTGATGAGGATCCCATAGATGATGACTCCATGGATGACATTGAGGAGTCACGAGTCATGACTCATGATTCATCTTAGATTATAGTTTGGACTCTGTGATAGTGATCACATCCTCACTCTATGCTTTTTTGTATGACATTTCCACTTTCTCTATGGTTTTTGTGCCATTGGCTATTGACATTCATGTACATCTTTTACTTTTCATCATTCATGTAATGAAATGTCATTGATCACTATCTCATTTATGATGTAAATTGCAATGTGGATATGATGTTCATGATTTATCATTCATTTAAGTTCTATGATGTATGGATAATGGCTCATCCATGTAAATTGTAATGATGTAATGGGGAGGGATTCTAGAGTAGGTATTTTATGTGTTTTTGATACTAAAATGTATACATGAGTCAATAGGGATTGTGCATACCTCAAATATAAGAAAAAAATAAAAATCTCTCTTTATGAATAAAAACCTCGATTTTTATTTTTAGTTTTTAAAACCTCTACGATTTAAACGATTGAAATCCCGATTCAAATCTACGATTTAAATCTCTACTTTGTACTATGAATATATACATTCAATATTGTATGTAATATCTATGTACATTGTATGTATGTATTCTCTCTCTCTCTCTCTCTCTCTCTCTCTCTCTCTCTCTCTCTGTATATATATATAAATATATATATATATATATATATATATATATATATATATATATATATATATATATATATATATATATATATATATATATATATATATATATATATATATACCCTAACGTACCTTACGAACCTTACCCTGGAAGTAAGATTCGGTTCACGTACCTTACCCGTACCGAACCTTACGAACCTAATCACCTTGCATGAAACCCACTCCTCTTAGTACCATATGAATGCCAAAGATATGTTCTAGTGCTACGGAGTTCTTAGCAAAGCTCTAAGCAAGCTAGAAAAATAGCTAAAGCCAAGATGAAGCAAGGAATTCATAGTGCCAAAGAACATGTTAACAAGAAGAGATCTCCTAGAGTCTTTGAGGAAGAAGATAGAGTCTTTCTTCAGGTCCCAACGAGCTCAACTTCTTTATCCATAGGGAAGTGCACTAAGATTTCGCCAAGGTTTTATGGACTTTGGAAGATAGTTAAAAAGCTTAGTGATATTGCATATTGACTAGAGCTTCCTCCACATTGTAGAGCCCATCCAGTGCTTCATGTAAGCAAACTTAGAAAGTATATTTCCACGGAGGGTAATCTAATAGAAGGTATTGTTTCTTTGCAAGAAAGTAGCACAAATCATTCTTCGAATAGGATACTAGATAGGCAATAGAAATGGTTAAGAAAACATGTCACCCACGAGTATCTAGATTCTAGTAGCATGGAGAGGATTACTGCTTACAAATTCTACTTGGGAATCAGAAACTTTGGTTCGCAAGTATTTCCCTCATAGATCATTGAGGACACTAATCTTTAGAAGGGAGAAAGAGTGTTAGACATTGGTCTTTATAGATCCTCTCATGTATGAGTGGGACAAAGGCTAGTAGTCAAGGTCCCTAGCTTGGGAGATATCCTAAGATCCTTGACATAGGATGTAGAGTGAGTGTGGATGATGGAAGCATGTCACACTAGACCACTCTAGAGACTATCCATTTATGGGGCAAGGAGAGAGCTCTCAATCAATTGGAAAATCTATGAGTTCGAGCAAGTGAGTCCTTCTCAAAGATAAAGACTAAGTCCAAGCTTTCATGGGCCACTATGGATATCACCATGGGTTTATCCATATGTATGCAATTGGTGCTAGGCAAGGATGGGAGGTGAGTTGCACACACATCAATCAAGTATCCTTCAAAGAAAATAGTGAGAAGACTCAGAGTTCCATCAATAATATTCCACTCAACAAGGAGTTCTAATTCTTGGCATTGCTGAGATGGGAGTTGAGTGATTTGACTTTTCTCTTTAGGGTATTTCAGAGATAAGGATAAATCTAGCTCGAAAAAGCATCAATCTCTTACTTAGTGTTCTGTCATGAGGATGATGTTGTGCACCGATTAGGAAGATTGATACTTGTGGATTATTCGAATCTCAAAAGGAATGATTTCGAATTCATATGGCAACTAAGAGGAAGCGAAAATACTAGAGTATCCATTATAGTGTTATTAGTTAAATAGTGGCTCTTTCAATAGAACTTAGTCCAAATTTTATGGATGAAAAACCAAAGACTTCTTGGGCAGTGGGATGTAGAGATTTCATTGTACTATTAGGAATTTCTCATGATCCAGAGATATCTCACTACATCCCACTCCTTGACTCAGCTATTCAAAAATCCCATTAAAAAAGACTTGGCATAAACTTATTTGAACTTCAAGGACACAGAGACAAGACTTTGTAGATCTCATTTAGGGGGAAGTAGAGTAAGACAGCTTACAGTTACACACTTCTTCCAGAGCCGGCAGGAAATATTATACCTCCCAAGACAGCCTGAACTCACTTTTGAGGAGGAAGCCAACCTCAGTTCCCCGGCTTAGCCTGTATGAGACATACAACTGTTACATAGAAGATCGGACTCCGTGATGCACTCCGCGGAGATTTTGGGGCACAATGTACGACCCTTTGCCCATATAATGGAGCCACCTCTTTTGAGTATTTCCAACGTGTGTATCCATGATGGAGATGGACTCCCTCTGCATTTCTGATTGATCATGCTCTTATACCATACACTTTCTCACTCTCCATTTTATTACTATCAGAGTCATTCGACACTTAGTGTTGTACCATAACCTACATGGCACTACTCCACATACGGTTATTTTCGGTATGAACATTTTTCCTTTGTTCATGATGATTCAGAGCACAACCAAATGATTGTAGATTTTGTATCGTGGGCCAATTCGGCTGTCCGTAGACGTTTACAGAACATTCTTTACTTTTCTCTCTCTCTGCGAGACACGAATAAAGGAACATTTATTTAAAAATTGTCGTACCTGAGCACGCTACGACGACCCGAGACTGAGCTCTGCAAGGAAAACCAGGACCCTTGTACGAAAACACGTTAGCTGTTTAAGAAGAGGATGAAATACATTAACATGCCATTATCATGAACTACTCAAGAAGAGAGGAAAGGAAACATGCCCGGAAAGATGGGGGTGGAGATAAGGCGGCAATAGCCATGAAAGCTTGCAATGAAGACCTTTGTTACTGGCTCTGGAGAAATGGAACACCCGAAGAGTGAAGAAGATAACTCCATGGGTAGCTTTCCTTAGTCAAAAACGTTAGAGAATGCACTTTAATGGCGCAATGCCAAAAAGCTCATTCCGCATTGTGGGATTTCCAAATTTCCGTTGAGCAATGAGATAAGATTAGGATGCTTAACAGAGATGTTCCCCTTGAGAAGCCCGCTCGTGCTAGTACTACTAAACCACTCCCATCGCGATCCCGAATCGGGCCTTTTATGTCATGGTTTATTAAAGGCTTTGCTAAGGTTCATTTCACATATTACCGGCAAAAAGGAGACTAAGGGTGTGTTCAGATAGGGCGGTAGTGTTTTTATGATTTAATTGGACTTCCGCCTTGTTTCATTCATACAGAGTGGCGATACTATCTCAAAAATGTATATTATCTATGATATTATTCGCTGAATGATATGAATAACCAATCAAAATGCCCTATCAGAGCGGCACATATTTTTTTATTTTATTTTTTTTATTTTTTTTTAAATGGAGGTTCGGCCGAGGCCTACTCCCCCGGACATTAACTTTGAAATTACAACTGTACAAGGAAGGGCATAGTACCCATGGGACCCCCCTTATCCCACAAGAACAGGGGTTTACAACTGGGTTAAACGGTGGTCACAACTACCGTGGGGATGGTCAAACGGTGGCCAACAGCCACATACATCAGTTCCTGGAATTTATATGTCCCTACATGTTGCTGCCAGGCGTTGAACCCTCACCCCCGCCTCAAGAGGCGAGAGGCCCAACCACCAGGCCAGCGAACCGGGACGAGCGGCACATAGTTGTTCCGAGGGGGCAAGCTTGTCTCAATGATTGGTGGACCCGGAACACATTGCTTTTTTTTTATATCAAATAAGCTGCTTCCATTTGTACAATGTTGTTGTGCCATCGGGCTGTGTGAATCCAGCCTAAAAATGAACTCATTTCACCTAGATGTGATAAAAAGGTAAGAGTGTTCTTTCTCGACTATTCAGATTGGTGCATAGAACAAAAGAATATGTTTTGTGTACCTTCGGATTCGGATTATGTGATAGGAAAAGAACGTAGAACGCTTCTAATATAGTATGATTGTGAATGTATTCTATTGAAAAAAATTTTAAAAATATATTTTTTTATTGAATTTTAATCCAACTGGATAGTGGAACTTAGAAGGGGGGGGCAAGAAGACAGGTACATTTTGTAAGCAAATGTACCATGTGCTGGCATCAAAGAATTTGAGTGACTCTGGATCTATGTGAATGCATCATGGCACATGGCAGAACATGCATGGGTGAGCACTCCTCATTTAGAGTGCCACTCCCTTATGTGAAACCTACCTAAGAGTAGAGCATTGAAATAAGGCAAATGATTCATAGCAAAGGTATCTTCACACTTATGTTGAGGAAAGATCGTTTCAGACAATGACATTAGGATGGATGGATGGGCCATGGATGGAGCTTGTTTCACAATGAAACCACGTGTCTATCATGTCATATCCTTTTGTAATAAGAACATTAGAGTGAAAAGCCCTACTCTGTGTGATATCGAGGGTTACATGGTTATTAAGCCCATTCATCTTCGTTCCAACCTGAGGAGGGTATTAGCCAAGATTGGCTTGGTATTAGCCAAGATTAGCCAAGATTGGGTTCGCTCGTGACAAGTGTTCAATTGATGGTCTCTTAGATAGTAACAAACCATTACATGTCACATGTTGTGTTATAGGATGTATAAGCTAACAAATTATGCAAAACTATACATGATTTTGCATGTGCATTTCAAGATTTGCAAGCCATCTCATATGCCGAATTTGGGAATCTGTGTTTTGATCATCCAGATTTGCTAGTTTGCTATGCTTGAAAAAAAATTACAAGTTGAGTGTACATTACAAGTTGTTTATAGTGATGTATGTTTCTAAGTTCAATGCATTTTTGGTTGAGGGACGAAACAAAAAAGAACAATGACATATACATCTCAACAAGAAATGGTGTTGTTGAGAGAAAAAAAAAGATCTCTCACAAAAATGGCAAGTTATATGGTCAAAAGTGAGACCTTTCCTCATAGTTTATGGCTTGAGACCTTGATATGTGCTATGTTTGTACTTAATATGTGCTAAAGAACTACAATTCGTTACTCTTTATGAATCTTGGCATGAACACAAGCCATCCATTGTTCACATTTGTGTTTTTGGTTGATTGGCAAATGCATGAGCATCAACAAAAGAATTTGCATGATATGGCTATAGAGTGTCTTTTTGTTGGGTAGCATTTTGGAAGCAAAATCCTTTGTTTGTATCATCCACTAATTACAAGTGTTTTGGTTAGCTCAGACGTAGTTTTGTGGAGGACTCGGTTCAACCTCTACTTTCATGTGTTGAGGAGACTTTCCTCTATTCAAATGATGTGTATGACACTCTATTGCATTACAATTGGAAAATCAAATGTAGCTCCTAGTGAAGCAAATTCTCGGTCTATGAAAGTTTTGAATGAGTAATTGATCATTCAATTTCCTATGCAGATGTACATAATGCACTTATTGATGAGAGGGGGGAAAAAAATTCCCAAATGGTTTGTGCATACTTCAAAGAATACCTTGAAATCCTTGCATTGATGCCAAATAGGTTCAATTTGGCTAAAGGAAAGAGTGATGTTTGGAGGAAGCTCTAGAAAACTCCAAAAAGTCTAATTCAAGCCAATCAAAGCTTTGGTTTAAAACTCAAAAATTCAAAGATGATTCAAAGGGGAGTATGAGGATGGAAGCAAAGGAAGAGGGAGTCTATCAACTTTTTCCAATTCAAAAACCTCTTTGAATTATGTATTTCCCCAAACTATGCCCAAATTACTTATAGAAATGTTTATCTTTGGCATAAACCCCCAATCTAGAAATAACCAAGCCCATGTTGTAAAAGTTGAGTAGTATTCAAGGTTTATGGGCATTAGAAGTACCTCCATACTGATTTTTGTATTTGTCTACCTCCAAATCGTCTCTCGAACCTAGTTTGAACATTAGGCCAGACACTAGAGTGTGGACAAAGCTCTTCTAAAAAATACAAAAGTGAAAGAGCTTTCATTTGTTAGGGTTAGCTTGTTTGAACCTAAAGCTTATATGAGATTTATATTCATTTTTTGAACAATATAGAGCTTCTTGGAGCACATTTCCTATTGCCTACTCGTCAGTATGTGTACATGCATGTGTGTGTGTGTGTTTGGTCTCTCTGTCTCTATCTATCTATCTATATATCTCTCCCTCTTTCTCTCCCTCTCATTCTAGATGTGTGTACTTCCATCTTACCACATCTGATCTTCATACCACCAATCAAGGAAAAAACTAAGCTCACCTATCTAACTCAAAGTATAAATACGGTCGAAGTTCTATAAGTACAACATATTATAATTATAACTATTTTGACAAATTTTGATGATAATTTCCTTTTTAAGTATAGAAATTCAGTAAAAATTTTATGATAATTTCCCTTGAAATTATAAAAACTTAAGCAACAGCATAGACGATGACCCTAAAAATCACTCTCCTTTTTACCTCTTCTACTCTCAAATCTTGCTTTATCTCACTCACTTTGAGATTATATTGTCATGACTCAAGATCACACTAGCATTGTCTACTTTACCTGTGATAATTGTTTGCAATAAATTTGACAAATACATGATTGTAAGCATATGCATAGTAAATACATAGTTATTCCAACAGTTGCTACACATGCACATACATACGTGCAAACATATTTTTCACACACACATACCACCAGCCACATGCGTACATACCAAAAGCTACACATGCACACACATAGAAGCACTTTCATAGTCACACATGTTTTACACACATGTATACATAGTGCACACACATACACGTACATATTTTCCATACACAAGAACACACTTGCACATACGTACACACTTGTAGATGTATACATAGTGCCACACATGTACATTCTTGTAGCATCCATACACGTGCACGTGTAGAGACACACACACATTCACACGCATGCACATGAACAAAATACATGCATACATAGACATACACATATGCAAACACATACATATATACATATATTCTGCACACATACATACAAGCAGCCACGCACATACATACCAACAACTATAACATTCAAACACACATCCACTTTCATGACACATGCTTTTATAAACACTCGTGCACATTGAACACATATACATACATTATTTTGCACGCATGCACATGCATTCCAACAACAAACACACACACAAATGCGTACAAACACATACACATACATTCCAACGTGATCCATACACATGCATATGCACACACAAACATGCGTACACTCACATACCCATACACATATATTCTACACACATACTAACAACCACACATACACACATTCATACCAATAACCACACACATGCACATTGCACACATACGCATACATAGTGCATAAACATACACATACAAAAACCACACATACACGTGCATTTGGGCAGCAAACCACACATGTTGATATAGGCACGAACACATGTACACATACATTCTGACAACAGCCACACATTCAACCATCATCACTACTGGTCCAATCATAACTCAAAAATCAACCTCTTTAATATGATCACAAAATCATTCAACCATCAACTCTTCATCACTCACTACCAAGTACATCACTACCAACTCTGTATGCATATGCATGTGTGTATGCATATGCATGTTTGTATGCATATGTGAGTGTATGTATATGTGAGTGTGTTTATATATATGCATGTGTGTATGCATATGCATGTGTGTATGCATACACACATGCATATGCATATGCATATGCATGTGTGTATGCATACACACATGCATATGCATATGCATGTGTATGCATATGCATGTTTGTATGCATATGCATGTTTGTATTCATATGCATGTTTGTATGCATATGCATGTGTGTACGCATACACACATGCATATGCATGTGTGTATGCATATGCATATATGCATATGCATTTGTACATATGTGAGTGTGTGTGTGTATGCATATGCATGTGTGTATGCATATGCATGTTTGTATGCATATGCATTTGTGTATGCATACACACATGCAAATGCATGTGTGTATGCATATGCATGTTTGTATGCATATGTGAGTGTATGTATATGTGAGTGTGTTTATACATATGCATGTGTGTATGCATATGCATGTGTGTATGCATATGCATGTTTGTATGCATATGCATGTTTGTATGCATATGCATGTGTGTATGCATATGCATATATGCATATGCATTTGTACATATGTGAGTGTGTGTGTATATGTGAGTGTGTATGTATATGTGAGTGTGTTTATACATATGTGAGTGTGTATGTATATGTATATGTTTCTCTCTCTCTCTCTCTCTCTCTCTCTCTCTCTCTCTATCTCTCTATGTCAATCGAAAACAAAACAATCACTTACATCCATGTAATTGTTTGAATCGTTGTCGTCAAAAGCCACTTGAAGTTTTCCTTCGTCAAATTTCCAAAGAGTTGATCCCAAAATCTCTTGCAAAACTAAAGAGAGAAGATATTAGAAAAGGAAAAACATAAACAAAGAGAAAAGAGTGCTACGGTATGTGCGATATACTTACCAAAACTTCAGATCTAGAAGAATAGAGGTGTGCTTAGAGAAAGAGAGAGAGAGGGAGGGGGGGAGAGAGAGAGAGAGAGGGAGGGAGAGAGAGACAGAGAGAGAGAGAGAGAAAGAGTGACAAACAGAGATAGGTTGTTCGCGTGCGTAAAGTCAACAGTAGAAGATCTAGTTTCAGAACGCCCGAAATGTCAAATTTTTGCTCTCGGGCCGGTTAAAACAAGGCATCGGTATGAGCATCGGTATAAGCGTCGGTAATTTACTGGAAATTACCAATGCTTATATCGACGCTCATACCGACACAGCTATACCGACGCGTCCATTGCGTGGTCAGGTTTCCAAAATGTTTTGATGGTCATACCGACACCGACCCATGACCGTCGATATGCCCTTGATGTGTTGTAGTGAAAATATAATGTCCTACATAATAGAATAAGCCATAGAAGTCAAAATTAATCCATTTCTCTTGTTAAGTCAATGAGTTCAATCATCAATTACAAATTTGTATTATAGACATGTCAAGAACCAAAATAATCAGTAAGCATGTCCATCTTCTTTCTATTTTCTCCATTAATATTTTGGTTACTTTTCTATTGTTTCAATGTGACATATTGAATCCCCATAAAACCATATCAAAACTTTCAAAGACCTTCCAATGTCATTTGCAAAAAAAGTACAAGCATTTGATACAATAGGACTTATAGCAAATGAGGATGCAATAACATGTATATTGTCAGTTTTGTTTGATAACGATTTAGCAATATTTGGAATCATTTTGACCATGTCTTTTGCATTTCCATGATCTATTGTAACCACATAAATTCATCCAACCTTATCTATAGCATCCAAAATCATATAGATATTGTAATATAGAGGTATATTTTTTTATGACTTAGTAAATAAACACAAACTTTAAAAACTAATAAAAGTATCAAATTCAACTTTCAAATGTTTAAGAGCTTCTAGATCACTCTAACTTGTTTGGGGCTTCTTTGAGAACTTATGCAATGGGTATCCGATCCTCTTTCACCACATTCTATCACTAGTAGTAAGCATAAACGATAGATCCAATAGCAAACATAAAGGACATCATCAACATTCAATAATCTTCCATCGACATCACTAGTAGTAAAAAAATAAATAACATATCCAATAGTAAGCATAAAGGACATCATAAACATTCAATCATTTTCCATCAACATCATTATTAGTAAAAAAAAAAAAAATGACATATCCAGTAGTAAGCATAAAGGACATCATCAACATTCAATAAATTATTAATAATATGGGACACATTCAAAACATGTCCCCAAGCTCATCACAAAGTATTACTAATAATAGCATCATACCTGGGTAGGGATAGCCATTCATACCAAATCCATTTCATGCTTGTACCAAAGCACAAAAGGATGATAAGAAAGGCCACATGCACAACTAAATCCAATCATCGTATAATTATTATTTATACCTTGCTAAGTCACATCACCATTCAATGGGATCCACATGTATGAGATATGTGATTATGTTGAGAGACAAGAGACACAAGAGCATAATCACTAAGGACATAGATTCCACTTTTATTACATGCTAATGATACTATATTTTGGTTATGAGGGGATATGAAATGCCATTTGGATCCATTACATTTGTCTTATCTTTGAAGATTGGAAAAACCAAGCTTATGATGTCAAATATGTCCTCCATAAAGACCATCAATTCCTAAGGCACATGCTATAGATGTAATGGATAACACTTCATTTGCAATTGCCCTATTGTCCAAGCAGATATGTAGACTAGTGCAATTAAACTAGGTTTTGGGTTTTGCTTAGGATGGAGTGTGGACCATATAAACAACGATTCTCCTATAAATATATATTCCATTAAGGTAACACCTTTGTATGCGGTTACACACATCCCTTCAAGAAGTGATAGTGATCAAGCTAGATGCATTGAAGTGGTTGCTAGGCATAAGCTAAAGCCCAAGAAGAGAAGAATGGAGATATCAATTATGGTAAGAAACAATCAAACTTGGATGTTTCAAGTACAAAAATGATTCAAGTGCAAAAGCAATGCAAACGCAAGTCAAAGAAGCAAAAGGAAGATCAAGTTCAAGACAGAAGCTCATCAGATAATGAAAAAAGAAGAAAACTCATCTAGAAGGAGAAAAGGGCATGAAGAGTAAGTTCACTAAAAAAGAAATTAGATGAAATGATTGAAACCCTTTCACAATCACACTCACAACTTCACGATCGTGAACTTGAACCAAAAGTTAGAGCTAAAGAATGAGAGAAGGCTACCATCAAGAAAGAGAGGCAAGAAATGGGCTTAGTATTGACAACCCCAATGCCTAAGGATCTGCAAATGTTGTTAAAGGCTAATCACCCTAGGATAGTTGCTAGAACATTGATTAAAAATCATGACAAGTGCTATCCAAGAGCTGAACTAAATGAGAATGCCTAGATATGTGTAGAAGGATGATTGGGATGGCTCAATAGCTATTACAGAAGGTACCCAATCCTCTCTCAAACACACAAATACCTGAGCCATTGTTCCATCAATAGACGTACCCATCAAATTATCCTCACATCCTTATACAACCAATCCACACACAATGGAATGGACACATGAACATTTAGGGACTACCTACGACCTCGTAGTCAGAGTGAATAAATGCACATC
Organism: Ceratopteris richardii; assembly: GCA_020310875.1. Classification (NCBI taxonomy): domain Eukaryota; kingdom Viridiplantae; phylum Streptophyta; class Polypodiopsida; order Polypodiales; family Pteridaceae; genus Ceratopteris; species Ceratopteris richardii. Next base: position 60,196,946 of record CM035412.1, on the reverse strand, counting down.
AAGTCATTAGGGTTTCAATTCCTCCTCCTAAGGTGTGTACTCCTGAGTTACTATTAGTGGAAGAGAAGGAAAGATGGTAGGCAGTACTACAATCATGCCTTCTCATGAGATCTTGGAACACATTAGACCAACTTTCCAAGAAATAATGTAAGTTATCAGTCAAGACCTAAACAGATGAAAACTATGTTAGACCATGATCTAGACTTTGATTCCAACATCCCAAATCTCGACGAGACTTGGCAGGAAATTTAGGCCAAAAAATGGAAGAAGTGGTAGGTTTCCAAACCCCCCTTCACAGAAAGCTTTAGCTAGCATATGGACAAACCCTTAAGGTTGATATAAGGTATTACATTAATCACATGTGGTGCAAAAATCAAGCACACTCTCACCATCAATGATTTTGGGAATTCAATCACTTATGATTTATTGTTAGGAAGACCTTTCCTATGCCAACTACAATTGGTGCAATATTCGGGTGGTAATGCAATGTACCTGCAACACAAAGGCACAACAACTAGAATAGATATATCATCTAACTCCTCTAGAGATGTGCTACCACTCCAATGGAGAGCCATCCACTAGAATGCAAAAGACTCTCAAAATTGAGACCTCTAGTGATTCAGAACTTGAGGATTGGAAACATGAGGATACTCATTTATGGATGTGTCACATTGCTCAAAGAGTGGATGCAAGATGAAGATGAAATTAAGAAATTAGATGGGAGGATTGTAACTTTGATAGATCAACAAAGGATCTAGCTTATATGTCATTGAGATTTCCAAAAGAGAAGTTTTAACTATATGAAGGGCTCAAATCCTTGCAACCTTAGATGTTGCAATCAATGAACAGACCTTGACATCTTATCAAGATGAAGAAGGATATGATCTCTCCATGGTTCAAGTGATGACAAAGGAAGAGGAATAGATTGTAGACCCTGTCGATTGCCAAGGATTCTCTAAATGATTCAACATGTGCAGCACATGATTCTCAGGCTATGTCAGATGCAAAGCTTTAGCATGCATGCTTTGGTCATTTGAATTTTGCCAGTTTGCTATGCCTGCAAAAATCTGAAATGGTGTCCTCTTTGCCCAAACATGAGGCACCTGATAAACATGTCTATGAAGGTTGTATTTTGGGCAAAATGCAATGTTCCTCCTTTCCAAAAGATGGTTCAGTTTGAGCTACTCTAAAATTGAAGCTTGTTCATAGTGATGTTTGTGGTCGTATGCAGACACCCTCTTTTGGAAACTATCTTTACTTTGTGATTTTCATTGATGATTTCTCCAGGCATGCATTAGTATATTCATTGAAAGCAAATTCTAAAGTGTTTATGTGCATCAAACAGTTTTTGGTTTTGGTTGAAAATCTATCAGCATGTAAAGTGGGCACCCTCCGTTCTGATTGGGGGGGGGATATATGGCTTTTGAATTTAATGCATTTTTGGCTGAACGTGGGATAAAACATCAGTGTATAGTGCCATATACAACTCAACAGAATGGAGTTGCTGAGCAGAAGAACATATCACTCATGGATATGGTGAGGTGTGTTGGAGATAGACGTATGCAGAAGCATGCGAAAAGCACAAGGAAGAAGAAGAAGCTTGGAGCACAAACTCACAATACTGAATCTATTACTAGAGAATGTACAAAGATAAGTAGCCCATTAGGGCAATAGGTGTATATACAAGCCGGGGGAAAAAAACCTCCTAAAGAGGGAAAAAAGTGCCCCGGCAGTCCTAGTGTGTTCACACACATCACTACCTAAATATATCAACAAATCCCCCCTGGTAGTGATGCGGTGAACAAGGAGCTGGCACTCATGTATAAGGAAGTGCCAAGCTATGTGGAAATCACTCTACAAAAGGAAGTAAGCCCAAAGCTTTGCAGAAAGCTTCAAACTTCTCCCTAGGCAGAGCCTTCGTGCAAAGGTCTGCAATGTTCTCCTGCGTGGGCACATATGCCAAGCTGATCTCCCCAAGAGAGAACCTCTCCGTGACATAGTGATAATGCACCTCAATGTGCTTAGTGCGAGCATGGAACACAGGGTTCCTCGCAACTGCCAATGCACTCTGACTGTCAGTGAAGATGGTGGTGGTAGAAGACTGGCCAACACCCAAATCAGCCATAAGGCATCTGAGCCACACACACTCAACAGTCGCTGTGAAAGCTGCCCTATACTCACCCTCACAACTGGAAGTGGCCACAGTAGGCTGCTTCTTGCTCAACCAAGATATACATGAGCTACCAAGCATGAAGCAAAAACCACTGGTGGACACACGAGTGTCATAGCAACCAACCCAATCTGAGTCAGAAAAAGCATGCAAAGATCCCCCCTTGGGATAAAACAACCCAAGTAGCCGAGTACCACTCAAGTAGCGAAAGATGCGCTTAACCGCCTTCCAATGCATGACTCCTGGGCAATGCATAAACTTGCTCATCTGTGAGACAACAAATTGAATATCTGGTCGAGTAATGCATAAGTAAATCAAGCGTCCAATAGCTTGCTGATAGAGAACAACATCAAATGCATCTCCAGTATCATGAAGACTCAATCGTAAACCTGTCTCCATAGGAGTGGCAATAGGCTTACAATCTTCAAGGCCAAAATGCTGAAATAATGTGTCAATATATTTCGTTTGACACAAAGCCATTCCACCATCAACTTGCATAAACTGAATGCCCAAATAGTGATGCAAATGCCCCAAATCAGACATCTCAAATGAGGCATGCAAATCAGCCTTGAAAATCAGCAATATGCTTCTCAATAGGACCAGTGAGCAGCATGTCGTCAACATAGACAACAATGATCCGAAGCACATCATTAGCACGCTTAACATATAAGGTGCTTTCAGTTGGAATGTTCTCAAAATCATGTGCAACCAGATAGGCATGTATCTTCTCATACCAAGCATGTGGTGCTTGCTTTAAACCATATAATGCCTTCTTTAACCTGCACACTTGGTTTTCATGCCCTTTCTGCACAAAGCCACGGGGCTGAAAAACATACACTTCTGCATGCAAGTCACCATTCAGAAATGCTATTTTATGTCCAACTGATGTACATTCCAACCATGATGGGCTTCAAGTGCACAAATGCTCCGAACAGTAGTCATACGGCATGTAGGTGCAAAGGTCTCATCAAAATCAATGCCTCTTTCCTACGCATAACCCTTTGCAACAAGCCTAGCCTTATACCTGTCAACTGTACCATCAGGTTTATGCTTTAGCTTGTATACCCACTTAGTGCCAATGGCCTTCTTGCCAGGAGGCAAGTCACATAAAGACCATGTACCATTCTTCATTATAGCATCATATTCAGATTGCATAGTAGCCATCCAATTTTTTGAATTCTGTGCTTCATCAAAAGAAACAGGCTCATTCTCATCACAGAGACTAGATGCAGCCATAGCATAGCAATATGATGCAAAGGAGGCACTATGAGAGCCTGAACGAGTACGATATGACAAAGGTGCATCTAATTTGCTGTCACGCAAAGTCTGCACTAGCCATTTTGGCATAGTTTTTGCCTGCTCAATATCAGCTCTCTCATCAACAAGTGCATCATGTAAATCTGCATCAGAAATGGAATGATTTGCATCATCATATGAAACCTTCAAAGGCTGAGAAGTTGCCTCATTAGGACTAGCACTAAACTGTCCACCTATAAAAAGAGGCATCAAAGTATCATGGATGTCTTTAGAGCTAACAGATGTCTCCTTAGTACATGAAAGCAATGGTTGAATAGCATCTTCCACAAAGACAACATCACGGCTAACCAGAATGTGTTTAGTCTATGGATGATACAGACGATAGCCTTTACTTTCAGAACTGTACCCAACAAAAATACATTTTACTGCCTTATCATCCAATTTTCTGCAATGTTGTTCACGCACTAGTGCATATGCCAAAAAACCAAAAACACGCAGATGAGCAACAAATGGCTTGCGGTCATGCCAAGCCTCATATGGAGTGATAGACTGCAGCGCTTTAGTGGGACACCTGTTCAGTACATATGTTGCACACATGACAGCCTCAAGCCAGAAACTATGTGGTAAGGCCAGACTTTTGACCATGCATCTCGCCATCTCCATGAGTGACTTGTGCTTTCGTTCAACAACTCCATTCTATTGAGGTGTATAAGGCACTGTACACTGGTGTTTTATCCCACGTTCAGCCAGAAATGCATTAAAATCAGAAGACATATATTCCCCCCCTCGATCAGAACGGAGGGTGCCCATTTTATATGCTGACAGATTTTCAACCAAAACCAAAACTGTTTAAAGCACATGAACACTTCGGACTTTGCTTTGAGTGTATATACCCATGCATGCCTGGAAAAATCATCAATGAAAGTCACGAAGTAAAGGTAATTTCCAAAAGAGGGTGTCTGCATAGGACCACAGACATCACTATGTACAAGCTGCAATTTCTGTGTAGCCCGAACTGAACCATCTTTTGGAAAGGAGGAACACTGCATTTTGCCCAAAATACAGCCTTCACAAACATGTTTTCCAGGTGCCTCAAGTTTGGGCAAAGAGGACACCATTTCAGATTTTTGCAAGCGTAGCAAACTAGCAAAATTCAGATGACCAAAGCGTGCATGCCAAAGCTTTGCATCTGACATAGCCTGAGAATCATTTACCGCACATGCCAAATCATTTTCAGATCTTTCATAGTCTATGAGCTTATACAGCCCACGACATAAAATGCCAGAAGCAATAATAACATCGCCATTTGACAGATCATGAACTGTACATCTGTCATCAACAAATTTCACAACCAAGCCAATCTTGGCTAATGCAAAAACTGATAACAGGTTCTTCTTGATCCCTGGCACAAATAAAGCATCTGACAAAGTGAAAGAACTATCATCAACAGTAGTCAAAATGATCTTACCAACTCCCATAACAGGATAAGAGGAGTTGTTGGCGCATGTAACAGTATTCCCTGTAGGGGTAGGCTCGAGTGAAGAGAAGAAACTGCGCTGCGAGGTAATATGTTTGGTGGCCCCACTGTCAAAATACCAAACATCTGAGTCTACTACAAACATGCAGTGCTCATGAGAAGATGGGTCAAAACTGCAGACCGTAGTAAACGCCCATTCTTCTTCCTGCACAAGATTTGCAGACTCTGTTTTTGGTGTAGAGGCCTCTGCAACAACCATTCCAACCTCTTTCTTCTTTGCCTCTTTAGCAGCCAGTTTTGGACAGTTCTTTATGATATGATCATTCCCTTTACAGTACTTACAAAACAATTTCTGCTTTTATGATTTCTTCTCATCTTTATCTTCCTTCTTCAAATATGCAGAATTAGCACATTTCTGCTTACTAGTTGAAGAGCTCCATTTTCCTTTGCCCTTCTGACTAGCTAGGAAAGCTTGATCTGTAACTCGCATAATGGACCTATTCTGCCTAGACTGATCTTCCTGCAATAGAACAGAGACTAACTCCTCAAATGATAAGGCATTCAGATTGCCTTTCATCATCAAACGAAGAGTAGAAGCAAAACTTTGATATGAATCAGGAAGACCATTCAGAACGGTCTGTACAAGTGAGCTATCTGGTATAACCTCATCAGCAGAAACCAATTGTTCCTTCAAGTCTTTGATCTTTGTTAGGAAACTGTCCATAGAATCACCGTCATTCATGTGCTCACTCTCCAACTATTTTTGGAGGTAAGCAACACGAGCCTCATTCCTAGCTTAGTACAATGTGGTAAGTGTATCCCAAGCAACCTTAGCTATTCTACAAGAGCGAATGTGAGGAATAATGGCACGTTTGATAGACAAAGCTATCAATGCATGTGCCTGGGCATCTCTGCCATCCCAACGAATCTGCTCTGCAGTAGGTGTAGCAAAAACAACAGCACGAACAGGAATCTGCGGAATATCATCTTCGACACCATCTTCATCAGCTCCAACACCTGTATTTGCAGTACGTGTAGTCAGAGGTGTAACATGACGTCTTTCAACACCCCGCACAATGTTCCACAATCCTTTTGCAACCAATACATGTCGCATCATATTAGCCCATAATGGGTAGATGGTACCATCCAACTTATCCTCAACAACCAACATACGGAATACATCACTGCTTTCAGCCATGGCCGGTGACTAAAATACGTTGATGCAGAAAATTGAATGTATCTCAAAAAGTTGAACAGAACTGCCCAGATGAGTTCTGCTAGACCTGTAGTAGACTTTAAGACACTTAAACTGGCGAACAGAAACTAGTATATACCTTTGGCACAAAAAGACAAAATAGTCTACACAAGCGCTGTGATAGTGCGTTCGGAGGCCGAAACGAGCTCAGATTGCGATTTTGGCACCATAAAGCGAAGCAGTTTTGATCTCAGAAACACGCTGAGTATGCTCACCAAAATTCGTGTGATTCTGAGACTGCAAACAGAGGAATGTCGACGGCACCCTAGATGAAGCGACAACCTGCTCTGATACCAATTGTTGGAGATAGACGTATGCAGAAGCACGCGAACAACACAAGGAAGAAGAAGAAGCTTGGAGCACAAACACACAATACTGAATGTATTACTAGAGAATGTACAAAGATAAGTAGCCCATTAGGGCAATAAGCGTATATACAAGCCGGGGGAAAAAAACCTCCTAAAGAGGGAAAAAAGTGCCCCGACAGTCCTAGTGTGTTCACACACATCACTACCTAAATATATCAACAAGGTGTATGGTCAAAAGTCAAGCTTTACCACATAGTTTCTGGCTTGAGGTTGTCATGTGTGCAACATATGTACTTAACAAGTGTCCATTAAAGAATTGCAATCTATCAATCCATATGAATCTTGGCATGGTCGTAAGCCATTGGTTGCTCATCTTCATGTTTTTGGTTGTCTGACATATGCATTAGTGCCTGAACAACATCATAGAAAATTGGATGATAAAGCAGTGAAATGTATTTTTGTTGGGTGCAATTTTGAAAGCAAACGCTATCATCTATATCATCCACAGAGTAAACACATTTTGGTTAGTTGTGATGTTGCTTTTGTGGAAGATGCTATTCAACCATTACTTTCATGTACCAAGGAGACATCTGTAAGCTCCAAAGACATGTATGATACTTTGTTGTCTCTTTTTACAGGTGGACAGTCTAGTGCTAGTCCAAATGAGGCAACTTCTTAGCCTTTGCAAGTTTCATGTGATGATGCAGATCATTCCATTTCTGATGCAAATTTACATGATGCACTTGTTGATGAGAGAGCAGATATTGAAGAGGCAAAAACTATGCCAAAATGGTTGGTGCAAACTTTGCATGACAACAAATTAGATGCACCTCTATCATATCATACTCGGTCAGGCTATCATAGTGCCTTTTTTGCATCAGATTGTTATGTTATGGATGCCTCTAGTCTCTGTGATGAGAATGAGCCTCTTTTGTTTGATGAAGCACAAAATTCAAAAAATTTTATGGTTGCTATGCAATCCGAATATGATGCTATCATGAAAAATGGTACCTGGTCTTTAGGTGACTTGTCTCCTGGCAAGAAGGCCATTGGCACTAAGTGGGTATACAAGCTGAAGCATAAGCGTGATGGAGCAGTTGACAGGTATAAGGCTAGGCTTGTTACAAAGGGTTATGTAGAAGAAAGAGGCATTGATTTTGATGAGACCTTTGCACCTACATGCCGAATGACTACTGTTCATAACATTTATGCACTTGGAGCTCATCATGGTTGGAATGTACACGATTTGGACATTAAAATTGCATTTTTGAATGTTGAATGCATAAAGAAGTGTATGTCTTTCAGACCCATGGATTTGTGAGGAAAGAGCATGAAAACCAAGTGTGCAGGTTGAAGATGTTGGAGAAACACTCACTAATTGGACATATATTTGAAGGCATGCCTATGTGAAGGGACAAACTCACAAGTGTATTATATTTGTAAAGTTAGTTTAGTTTAGTTCTAGAGTTTTTTCAAAATCACGAGAATGAGAAAATCTATATAAGTTAGTTTGTATCAACTGACGTGAAGAGAGAAGAAGTGGAAGAGAGTGAGAGAATGTCAGTAGGAGTTCATTTTGTGTGACTAAGTATAGTCGGGCTTCTCTGAGTGAGAAAGCACCTATAAAACTTCTGAGTTTTTCATAGCTATGAGAAGAATTGAGTAAAATTCTGTGTATGAGACTCTCTCCATCATCTCCATGCTTGCCTCCTGTGTGATGAGTTTAAAAGTTCAAGTTTTACAAGCAACTCGATGCCTGGCATCGAATCTCTACTGATAAGTCATATTTTCATTTATCTATTTCATTCAATGCTGAAGTGTTTGCAAATCATGACTTTGTTGGAGCAACTCGATGCCTAGCATTGAATTCTAGAGGATAAGTGATGTTCTAAGTATACATGAAATCACTCTATTGTTTTGGCATCTGAAAGGTCAAGGTTTTATGCGGGAAGTCGATGCCTGGCATCGAATCCTTGCTGAAAAGTGGCTAAAAACACCCCAAGTCGATGCACGGCATCCAATTCTTGTTGCAAGTCGATGCTAGGCATCGAATTCCATTTTTAGACAAGCGCTTTTTACTATAACAGGAAGAATTTCCAATTTTGGCAATTATACATAGTCATCTTGTGAAGGCCATAACTTGAGTTCTAGAGATCCGTTTCTTGCAAATAATATAGCTTGTTGGAAAGCTCTTCTCTTCTACTTTCATCCACCAAAAGATCTTGGAGAAATAATATTTGTGCTAAGAGAAATTAGCAAAATACTGAAGGTATGTCATTTCAGTGACTAGAAGGTTCTATAGAAGTAACGTTCTTGGTTTTGGCTATCCTTTCTCAAAGTTTGGAGTGGCAATGAGTTAATGATGACCATAGAGGTTGTGTAGTGTCACATTAATTCATTTCTTGTGATGTTTCACACATCAACAAGTGGTATCAGAGCAGAAAGGTCCTAAAGAGTAGAAGACGGCAAAGGTATGAGAAGTTTTGGAAAGTTTTCCATTAAAGTTTGAAAGGTGAAGCATTTGAAGACACAAGGCATCAAAAGGTTACTTCAAAAGTATCTTTATACACAAAGAACTCCAAAAGGTATTATCCTTTATCCTTTAAGCTCACAGGTTGTAGCAGAAACAAAGGAGTATGGTAGATCATATCTCCATTGACAAACTAGACAGAGATAATTACCCCGCATGGGTAATGAGAATGGAAGCCTTACTTATGAGTAAGGATCTCATGGTATATGTAACAGGTGAAGAAGAGAAGCCAGTATTTGAAGATGAAAGTCGACCAAAGAAAGAAGAACTAGATGCTTTAAAGCATTGGCAGAAAAAGGATGCAAGTGCAAAAGCCTACATCTACAATACAATCTCTGATCATTTGCTACCACACATCAGAGGATTGGAATCATCTAAACATATATGGAATGCATTGGAGTATCATTTCCAAAGCACTACTGAAGCACGGAAAGCAAGTCTATGGTCAGAGTTTACAACATTCAAGAAGAAGCCAAGTCAAACTATTAGTGACTATGTCACTAAGATGAAGGATCTAGCAGATAGTCTTGGATCCATAGATGAAGATATTGAGGATCACAGATTGATTGCTCAATTGCTTTCAGGTTTGAGAGGAGATGAAAGGTGGCCTTTTGTCTTGTCAACAGAACTTTCTTTGAATCATTTTGTTCCAGACTTGAATCAATTGCTTGGTTTGATGTTAACATTTGAACAAGACTTGAAGGGAGATGGAGATAAAGGACAAAGTTCTGCAATGTACATGAAGAACAAAAAGAAAGGAGATAAAGGTAAAGCAAAGGATGAAGAAGAGTCAACTTCTCAAGTTTATTATGCAAGAGGTAAAGGCACTTGCAGAGGAAGACCAAGAGGCTTTGGAAGAGGAACAGATAATCAAGAAGGCTTGCTGGATCTGTGGATTGAGTAATCATTTGGCTCATGACTGTTGGCACAATCAGCAAGGATCAAATCAAAAGCAGAATAACAATAGCAAAGGCAGAGGTGGAAGATATCAAAGTAATTTTCAAAGAGGTAGACAAAGTCAAAGAGGAGGTTATGGTAGAGGTGGAGGAAGAAGTTGGGGACATAATCAATCCTACAACACCACCTACAACAACTATGCAAATGACACACAAAATCAAAGTCATACATCATTAATGATGAACTCAATCATCACATTAGATAAAGAAAATCTAAAGGTATTTTACATTGACTGTGGATGTTCTAATCATTTGTCAGGAAACATAGAATTGATGTCAGAATTGGAAAAAGGCATTTTTAGTCATACAGTTCAAATAGGTGATAATACAAGACACAGTGTACATTCAATTGGAAAAGTGAAATGCAAGAGTGGAGCAGATTTGCTAACCAATGTTTTGTATGTTCCCACAATACCTAAAAACTTGATTAGTGTGGGATAGATAGTTGAAAAAGGTTTTCAAGTCAGGTTTACAAATGAAGGAGTATTTGTTCAAGATCTAGAGAATGGATATAATCAGATTGTCTATGGTAAGAAAGAAGGTAGACTCTTTACTTTAAGAGTACAAGGGAACATTGGTCAAGCTTTGCTCACACATGGTGAAGGAGTGATTACAAAACTTGATCTCTGGCATAAGAGATTAGGTCATTTCAATGAAAGAGGAATTAAAGCTATGATTGCTAATCAGTCTGTACTAGGACTACCAAATGTGCAGAGTCAACATATGGTTTATAAATGTGAAGCATGTCAAATGGGAAAAGCACACAGGTTATCATTTCAAAAGAAAGGATTCAAACATGATGGATTACTAGAGCTCATTCATACAGATGTATGGGGACCAACAAAACAAGGATCTATCAGTGGCTCAAGGTATTACGTTCTTTTCATTGATGATGCTACAAGATGGATAACATTATATGTTTTGAAGGAAAGATCAAAAGTGTTTGGAGCTTTCAAGCATTTTCATGCATATGCAGAGAGAGTAACAGGTCAAAAGCTTAAAAGACTGAGGTCTGATGGAGGGGGAGAATAATTCTCCCAAGAGTTCAATGATTATCTTTGGAATGTAGGTATTAAGAGAGAAATAACTTGTAGGTATACATGAAGGCTTCTATGCCCAAGGAAAAAGTGATTATACGAGGCTTTATTTTGTTCAAATCCCTCGGAACCGGTCCAATTGAATTACCTAGAGCCCACAATTGTTTCCCAATGGATTTTTCTTATGTCTATGCACTAGCCATAAATTCCCGGCAAACGCACCAAAATGTTTGACTTCTAATGCCCAAGGAAAAAGTGATTATACGAGACTTTATTTGGTTTAAACCCCTCGGAATTGTTCCACTTGATCACCTGGAACCCATAATTACCCCTCGAGGAATCCTTCCTTTGTATGATCTGATTACATATTTGCAAAAGTCACAACTTTAAACGAAGATATCAACGCTCCTCTTTCTACGTTCTCTGAGCTCTGAGTTTACCGCAGTAATTTCGAGCAGAGAAAAATGGACACAGATCGTTTCTCTGTAAAGAACTCAATTTTTTCTTCCACATATAAGTTTCAAATTATGTTTTTCTAAGATGTCGACAACTATGTCTATACCAAATGTTTAAGAACCACCTCTCTCGTTATCACTCCATTCTATAATGTCTCTCCCAGGGTCATACCATAACAATTTTTTAAGTTTAAACATCATTTATTAACCATAAAGATCAAAACAATATTTATATTATCAATACTTGTGAAATTTATAACACTAAGCGCTATCACCAAATCCTCTCGTGCGATACAAATAAATGCATGAAATCTTTGCATTAGACAACACTGTCAATCAGATGTTTGTATAGACGATTCTCTGTAATGTGTATACATCGACGGACTTTCACGACTCGCGCAGCCACACTCTATGGATGCAACCTCCTCAATAAATGATAGTGTAAAGAAGTGTCCGAAACAAGTAAGTTCGATGGCTAACAGCCCGAGCTGCAGGCACCATGCCGAGCTCGTGCACGCCGAACTGCTGCTGAAGGTAGTATTTCAGCGACCGTGGAGGTTGATCAGCTTCGACAGCCCATGTCCCAGAACCTAGCAGGAACACTAGAAAAGCCATGCTCAGCTTTCTGAAGGCCATTACAGAGCAGAGACAAGTCGCAATTTTTGAAGGCCGTGTTGCTGTCGCCGCCGTAGCTGCTGTCAGACTTCTGCTCAGTCGATGTACGTGAAGTAATCACGCAGCTCCGTCGTCGACTCCGTCACCACTTTGGGCCGTTTCTTCAGACTCCAGCAACTCCGCTAGTGGCTGGGTGTTCGCGGGGGTGTGGACCTGAGTCTTTCGCGGTGCTCTATCGCACGGACTCCTTGGAGCTCCCGGCTGGACTTCTGCGACTATCGCGACACTCGGCCTGTGTCTTTCGCGACACCCCGCTTTAGTCCGTCACGATACTCGGCTCCAGTCTATCGCGACACCCCGCTTGTTCAGTCTATCGCGACACCCCTTTTCGGTCTATCGCGGGTCTGGACGTTTTTTCGCGACACCTCGGCTGTGGTCTATCGCCGAGGGGCCGAGCTATCGCGACAGGGCGATTTCTTACGGATAGTTTTTGGGGAAGCGTGTATACTTTCTAAAAAGTGGCGGCGCCCGCTCCACAAAACGCGTGGCTGCTTCGCCATTCAAAATTCTTTTTTTTGCGCGAGGAGCTCAGTCCATTCAGTATTAATAAACTCCTAAAAGGTTGCGGCGTGAGTCGTGGTTGCCACGTGGTGATGGAGGCTCTTATGGCACAGTGTTTGTTGTTTGTTATTAGATCTCCGAGTACTCTTCATTAATACGCTTTGACATTCATGATGAATAACTTAAAAAGCAAAGCTTTTGTAAGTTTTTTATTTAGCAGAGCTTTGTAAGTTTTTGTTAAGGGAAAAAAAAGAGAGAAGAAAAAGGAGTTAAAGAAGTAGAAAAAGAAAAAAGAGAAAAAAAAGAAGAAAAGAAAAAAAAAAAGAGAGAAAAAAGAGAGAAAAGAAAAAAAAAAGAAGAAAGAAGAAAAAAAAAAAAAAAAAAAAGAGAAAAGATTCGAATAAGTAGAAGCGAGCTCGTGGGATTTTTGGCCTTTTAATCTTCTCCTTTAAAAGGAGTGTTTGGCTTCGATGTGATCGGAAGGGGGAGTCTTCCTTGCTGGTGGTCTGTTTTCTCTCCTTGTTGAAGGGTTTTGCCTTTGGTTTTTGAAAAGTGAAAGTGGTGCAAGCTCCCTTTGGCCATGGATGTGGCTTCATCCTCTCTCGTGAAAAGTAATCGGGCCCCTCCCCCTGGGGAGACCGATTTCCTGGCCGCTCTGCTGGAGGGAGGGTCGTGTGCCGCCCCTGGGGCATCCGAAAGGGTTGAATCCCCCATCGTGTCCCTCAGTAGACCCGCAGTTCTGTCTGCTCAGGAGGAGCTCAAGAAAGTGTGCCTCGTTGGCCAAGTGTTTGGCCCTAGGCCCCCGCTCGAAACTGTGCGACAATGGCTTCGAAAAGAGTGGTTCCCTAGAGGACTAATTGTTAGCAAATGTCAGTTCTTACCAGCGAACCACATGCTGCTAGTCTTTGAAAATGAAGAGATGGCGTTCCAAGCCCTAAGCGTTGGCACCTGGCAGCTCGGTCGGGCGACCCTGTGCCTATTCAGATGGTCCCCGGACTTTACTCCCGACAAATCGAAATCGCTTCGGTACCCTCTTTGGGTTGAGCTCCCGAATCTTCCTTACTTCTTGTACAACTTCGTGTGGGACATTGTCTCTCCTATCGGCAAGCCGCTGGCCTCACGCGATGACATTGGTGGTCTCATCTATGAAGGCGCAAGACACTCGTTCAATGCTAGGTGGCACCCCCAAATTTGTGTCGAGGCCGACCTCAGTTCGCAGCTTCCATCAATGATCAAAGTGGACATGGGCGAAGGAGAAGTATGGGAGCAGGACATCATCTACAAGAACCTTCCCAACGCGTGCTTTCGTTGTGGCCAGCAAGGTCATAGGATTAAAGATTGCCCTCTCAGGCAAAAAAACAAGCGCTTTCAAGAAGCCTCCAAAACTGCTCAAGACAACAATGGCGACTTGACCCACTCGACCAAGGAAGGGGAAGGCAAGGGCCTCTTGAACCCACAAACTGATGAAGATGGCTTTACTGAAGTTAGAAGAAGAAGGAAAAGAAGCCCTAGGGCCAACGGTGCGAGAAACAACCTGCCACATACCCCCTATAGCAACTTGTATTGCAATCTAGAAAAGGAGATCAATGAGTTGGACTACCCAGGTGGGAAGCAACTGGAGGTAGACACCTACGACAAAGCCCTAGAGATCCCCGACATTAAAGAAACCCCCCAGGAGGGCTACACTACAAGCAAAGAAGATGGTTTCACCACTAGTAACGAAGACAATATGGACAGTGAAAGTTCCATCATTGGATCGACGATCCCGGAAACGGTGCCGAGCCCGTGGCCCAAGTCTTCCCAGCAAGGGGCGGCCCGCAAAGGAAAACAGCCCATGGAAGTACCCTGGAAAAGCCCTCACAAGATCAGATTTTTAAGTCGGGACCAGATCCCAGCGAAAAAGAAAGATGAAGCCAAGAGAAGGAAGGACAAAGCTCCCTCCCGCAAAGAGGGATTAATACAAAATGATTGTCATCTCGCTAAATGCTAGAGGGCTATCCGACCCCTCAAGAGCGACCATCATTGGTCAATGGCTTCGCGACATTAGCCTAAACCCAGACTTTATATGCATTCAAGAGATCAAAATTGACGGAGAAGACCTCCAGAAACGGCTCAGACAGGTCTCATCGAAGCACGTGTGGATCCCAACGAAACACCCGCGGGGGTCCGGAGGAACGGCTATCGGCGTTAAACAACGCTGGTTTGAAAAGCTCGAGAACTTCATTGAAGATGTGGGTCACCGTTGGATCGCGGTTTCTTTCGGTGCCCCTCTTTGTGTTACTATGGTCTCTTTGTACGCCCCTAACGGTGATTTGGAGAGACGGAACACTTGGGCCTCCTTAGACTCGCTTCCCCACAACGTGCTCATTTGTGGTGATTTCAACATGGTGGAGGACCCAATGGACAGATGGATGGGCAAGGGCAGGGTCATCGACAGCCGGGAGAAAGAAACGTGGGACATGACCAAACTGCACTTGGATTTGGTTGAATTCAAAGACTCGAATGGCTTTTCTTGGTCGAATCTCCAAGCGGGCGAGGACCTGAGGAAAGCTAGACTCGACAGATGCTACATTTCTCAAAGTTTTACCCAACAGTGGGGCCTCCCTACCATCACGCAACGCACTGACCTCACCATCTCTGACCACTACCCGATCGTTATCACTTTTCAACCTGCCAACAAGACCCGCAAGGCTCCGTGGTTCCATGCCAACGCGTCCACCTTCTCTCTCCCCTCTGTTCACCAAGAAATTGCCGACGTTTGGAAGGTGGCGTTCGCCTCTGGCTTGGCCCCAGCCAAGTGATGGAGAAATGCGGTCGACAAGTCTCGTAAGATCATGATCAGAACTAAGAAGATGCTTGAGAATGTGAGGCGGGCTCGGAGGGTGGCTCTCTACCACAGACTCTGGCGGCTCGAGGAGGAGGTGAACAAAGGAAAACATCAAGCTCAGAAAGGTCTCCGAAAAATCAGAGCAGTGTTGAGATACGAGGAAGAAATACAAAGGAAAAACTTGCAAATCTTCTTCAAGGAGTGGTGGGCTGGCAAAGCCGACAAACCCTCCAAAGAGATGTGCCGTATCCTTAAAAGGAAACACAACAGAGAAGCGATCCCACTACTGCTTGATCCGCTTGGCAATGTCTGCAATTCGGAAGAAGATAATTTAGGCATCATCGAAGGGCACTTCACGAGACTCCTGGGAACCTCGAATCCCCTCTCCCACCATAGAAGGGACTGTATGGCTGCCATCTCTAGGGTTTCCCCCCGGAGGATTCCACCCAACCTCCTCTCTCTGCTTCATGCTCCGATATCTGAATCAGAAATCATTGAGGTCATTGATGCCCTCCCTCTCGGTAAAAGCCCGGGACCCGACGGACTCACTAACGAGTTCTTTAAATCCTTCAAGCTGGTGGTTGCCACCCCTCTTCGGTTGGTCTGGCAAGAAGCGCTAAAGTTTGGTGCTCTTCCGTCTTGCCTAAACAATGGAATTATCAAGTTGATTCACAAGAAGGGGGAGAAGAACAGAATCGAGAACTGGCGACCTATCACGATGCTCCAAACTGGATACAAGATCATCGCCAAAGTCATCGCCAACAGACTCTCGTGCCACCTGAGATCTTGGCTTAGTGAGGACCAAAAAGGTTTCATCAAAGGCAGGTCTATCCTGGAAACCATTATGGATATTTGGGAAGGCATTCAATTTGCAAATGAGTCTAACCAAGATGTGGTCTTCCTCAAGATCGATTTTGACAAAGCCTACGACAGGCTAGAATGGGACTATATTCTGCAGTCGCTCCTTGATCTCGGATGTAGTCAGAAATTCACCAAGATGATCGCGACCCTTCTCGGAAACGCAACGACCCAAATTAACGTTAACGGCAAACTTTCGAAAGCAATCCACCTTAAAAGGTCTATTAGACAAGGGTGCCCTCTGGCCCCCCTTCTCTTTGCTGTCGCCACTGAGGGGCTGAGCAGACTGGTGACACATCATGTGGAGGCTGGCAATATCAAAGGCCTCCGACTGCCTCGCGACCACGGGCAAATCATCATGAGACTCTTTGCCGATGATATGAATGCGTTCGTTCACAATGATAATACGAGCCTGGAGACCTTCTGGAGGTGTCTTGCTACCTTCTGTGATGCCTCTGGATCCAAAATCAACCACTCTAAGACCGCCTTCAGGGCTATAGTGGGACAGCACCCTAGCCTTCTCATTGATCATGGCTGTCAAATCATTCCGCAGGGCCAAATCTTTCGCCTTCTTGGAATCCCCTTGGGGTTTGGCGTCTCTATGGAACAGCGTTGGAGTTGGGTGATGGCCAAACTGGAAAACAAGCTCAACTATTGGAGAGGTATGCAAATCAATCTCGCTGGACGTGCGATGGTTATCAACACGTTCCTCCTCTCTTCTACCATCTATTTCCTTTCTTGCTGGAGACCGAACGAGCAAGGCCTGTCCAAACTGAATAGTATTTGTAGAAACTTTCTTTGGACGGGCGATCATAACAGAAGGGGGGTGCCAAAAATCAAATGGACCATCTGCACCAGCCCTAGAGATAGTGGGGGGCTGGGTATCCTAGACATTGGGTGTATGGCCAACAAACTGGCGGCCAAATGGATGATCAAGGCTTGGTGCAATAGGGAGGCCTCGTGGGCCAAGCTGATCTTCAGAAACAAGCATGAGTTGGCCCTCATGGGGCACCCAAACTGGAAGAATCTAGACATCATGACCCTGCTATTCTCCCCGATCCCCGTCTTCCCGAAAGGCTCCAATCTCGTGTGCTCCCTTTGGAAGGGCTGGAACAAAGTCAAAAGCTTCACAAGAGTTAGTGAAGACTGGAAGTGGGCGGCCGGAATCAGACAAAACGACTCTATCTGGTTTCCGATACATGGCATCAGGAGGGTGGAATCGTGGAACATTCAAAATGCCAAGAAGTTATGGAACAAAGGATTCAAAAAATGGAAACACCTCTGGAAACATGACACCAACAGCTGGATCAACTACGAGGATATCGACCCTCGCATAAACATCTCCTACGAAGAGTGGAACACCTTACAAAGCAGATGCCTCGCCTGGGATCGCCACAAAACTCGCCTTCTCATGGGACATGATACTCCGAACGCGCGTGGTCTCTAATGGCACAATGGAAATAGCCTACTCAAAATCCCGAACATCAAAGAAACGGACGACCTCCAGATCCGCCTCAACAAGAAGTGGTGCCTGTCTTGGACGCAGCTTAGGTGGGACATGAAATTCATGGGTATCTGGCACCCACTTATAGAGGTTAAGAAGTCTGTCCTCCTATGGCAAATTCTTCATCGAGGAATTTGGACTAGCCATAAAGCAAGCAAAACTTGTGGGATCCCCCCGTGGTGCAAACGCTGCCACCGTGCAATCGAAGATGTCCCACACATCTTCCTTACTTGCCCCAACTCCCATAGAATCTGGCAGACGGTTGGACTGAAAATCAGAATTCAGAAACAGCTTAGTTGGAAACAAGTCCTTTTGGGAGAAGCGATTGGTTGCTCTGCGGCTCTCTGGAACGCTATCAGAGGGGAAGTCCTGTGGAAAATCTGGCGGGAGCGGTGTGCTCTCAACTTCGGCGACCCCCCCAGGGAGTGGTCGATTGAAAAATCACTATTCCTCCTTGGCAAAAGGATTGTCAACAGTAAGAAGTCCCCCCCCTTCAGGCACCATCAAGTCCTCCTTTTGACCAACAACAAGCTCAAACCCAAGTGGGTCCCGCATGAGGGCGACGAGAGGGTGATCAACCTTCTTTGTAAAGCAACCTAGGAATCATTCTTGCTTCCCCTGCTTTGTGGGATATGGGGGGTCCCGTGGGCACTAGTCCCCTTCCATTGTACCTTTGTTTCTTAATTTAATTCAAGTCCGGGAGAGTAGGCTATTGCCGAACTTCCTTTATATTAAAAAAAAAACACTGTCAATCAGTCGAACCTTAATAGATGGCCAAGGGCGGCAACAAAAACAGACCATAGGTATGCAGTAACATAATATGAGTTATGCATGTAAAACAAATAGCAGCAGTAACGGACCTTAGCACCTCTTTTCCACAGCAGTTCTCGAGGCAATCAAGCAGTTAATACATTATCGAAGTCTCTGTAGTGGCAGCAATTGGATACTTTGATCGACGTGCAGCAATTGGATATTTTCAGAGATGAAAGAGGATTTGCTAAAAAGTCTTTACATTAATGTTCTTGAAATAGACAGAACTATTGCACTTCTTGCATCAACGTGGTTCATTACAAGATTTCAATTCTAGTTCTTAGCGAAACTAACACTTGAAGCATTATCCTTTGTCGAATCATATAAAGCAGTAATGCACATGTACATACCCATTTGCACCCATGTGGTCATACGCAACATACGAATAAAACACCCTTGCCCATGCAATCATGAACCAACTTAGATGCATGCCTAGTCCCTTGAGTTGCATTTAACATATCAATTTTCTCTTGGATAATAGCACGGGAATTGCTAATGGTCTTGGTCATGCCTCAATTAGAGCCTTTTTGTATATCTTTACGCAAAAAACTCACATGGGAGAATACATGTTGTCACCCGTAATTGCCTCAACAATTCATCGATCTTATAGGAAACCCTTGAGGTATATTTTGTAGAAACAGAAAGTATAACTCTGCACAAACGTTGACATATGAGGACAACTGGAAAAAAATGTAAGATCCAAGAAATCATAACTATAGTAGGTATGCCTTCTCTTGCTCTACAACATATGTTCAGTTCAATTCCATTTTCAAAATCAATGAACAGCTGGGGCGAGACTACAAATGAGGTGATTGCACACCTACTAATGGAAAGTTAATGCATGTGCTTATTCAGTGACTATGAGGGACCATGTAGCAAAAAGATGCTAATTCCTTTATAACTCTATACACATACCTTGGTTATCATAGTTAATCGCCTCCCGCTCTTCTACAATGAGATAATTTGTGAGTAGCTACCTTGTCAGCCTACAAGCCTGCACACGGGCTCTACAACTCTTCCTTCTTCGTTTCTGCTCCTCGTCCATAGCCAAGTCCGAAAAAATCAAATCAACGACAGCATATACAGAAGCGGATGAACCATGACCCAGACGTGCACCAAGATAAGAAAAATGTTCCCTTTATGTCGCTTCTTTGCATCCTCAACAATAGCTGCAAATTCACTCTGTTCTATTTTTCTTCATTAAGCACGATTCCTATGTATTTCTCTGAGCCTTCACGACCTTCCACTAGTATCAGAGGTTCGTTTCAGCTTAAAGGCAAGCTGATTTCTGTGGACATACCTCCTCGGATCTGCTTCCTTAAATATTGCACTCCATTTTTCGTTGAGGTCTCTGATGTTGTCTGAACTTCTCTGCGACTCCAGCAGTCGATGATGAAGAATACTTCTCGTTGAGGTTGAAATCTAAGACTTCGGTCCGTCACATCACAAATCCAATTGATCCTCTTCTGTCTGCCTACAGTTGATCACTTCTGTGTTCAAATGATTCTCAGCGAGTCTCAGAAGTATACCCTCCTCCTGTTGTACGTGCACACCGGCCCCTCAACACCCTGATCAAGCGCGACACCTCCAAATGCAACTGCCCTGAGCGTTAGAGGAAATCCTTGAGCTCCAACCCCTCTTTCGTTTGATGCCATTGAAAGAGTTCCAGCATCCTTAGTGCAGGACACAAGAGCACGAATAGGGGAATAAGAGAGATCTTCAACTCAGTGGCATCGACACCAGTGACCGATTGAATCACCGAGAACACCCTCCCTCGATCGAAGAAGCAAAACCTCCTGAGGATGCCCTCCCTTCTCGCACACAAAACGAAGAATAAATCCCCCCCTTTCCTACGTGGCTCACGTCAAAACTTAGAAGGGAAAACAATGAAGGCCTGCTCTTTCATTCCTTTCCTGTGAAGACCCAGGTGATCGAATATGACAACGCAGCTGCTGCCCCTTTTGCTCAGAATCACGCTGCCCCTCAGTACACAGAGCTGGACAGATATCTCCCTTTACGAGCTCCTCCATCTTCCTTTCGTAACAGTTCATCCCCCCCTCCCCACATACGAGCTCCCACACGGTTGGTTGCAGATAAGACGCTCTTTCTGCCTTCGGTACCTGCATGCACTGACATCCAAAAAAACCAACAAACGGAGAGAGAAAGATAGGGAGTCCAAAAAAAACCGCCTGCTGCCCCTCCTTCAATGCCTGCGCGTTGAGCCATAATCTCAATGGACCTCCTGCTTGCCTTCTCTCGGCGTACTATGCCATATGTCTCCTGTGTCAGACCCCATTGACCAGCTTCCCTGCCCGCGCCCGAAAAAAGAGCTCGAGGACAAAACAAAGAAACGGAAAATGTCGCCCCTTTTTTGTTTCTCTTGTCAGAGGAAAAATGGACCTGCAGAAAACATGAATGCACACAAAGGGTGCACTCTCAAAGTCCACTTGTAAGAGGAAGATTTTTGAAGTTCAATTCTGTAAGAGCTACATCATTTGTAGAAGGATCTATCGCACATATTCTAGCAACTGCATCAAATAGGCAAATGCCAAGTACTTCGGCTTCCGCACCATGTAAAGTTTCCACGTAGACAAAAATGCCTCAAGGCAATGGAATTCTACCCTCGTCATATCTGAACATAAAACCCTGAAGTTTGAATGATGCTTCACTGCGAGAACCTTAGCTGAGACCACTAGCAGGAATTCAGAAGCAAGATCGCGCAATAACATTGCAATGCAGAGGCCATGGAGAAAATAAGGCTGGCAATATTGCAAAAATAGACGGCTCCACAATCTAGATTTTTGAGAGTAGCAGTCGAAGCTTCTGCTATGTTGGAAACCTGGGAGCTTTGTGTTACCATTCCATCTTGCCATTGATATCCGCTCACTCTCTATTTCTCTATGCTTCTTCCCTTAGAGAGAGAGTCCCACCCCCCAATACAATAGGAGGGATTCCCCCTGTTTGCACACCTCGAGAATCCATCGAAGAAGAAGAAGAACCCACCTTTAGCAGACCCATATACATGCCACATAGAACCAGCAACCATGGAATTGTTCTGATGACCTTCAAAATCTTGTTGTGCTGAAACATTTCCACAGGAATATTGAGGGGCAAATCCTGACAATCTACCACTCGATCTCCTCATGCTTATCCATAAGAAACACCCTTGATCTCTAATTGAACTTCGATAGAAAAAGTGCTTTACAGCGAGATGATCTTTCCAGTCATTTGTGATTCCCTTGTCGAATGCTACATACTCGTCCTTAGTAATCTGCTCTGGGTTACACATCCATATTCACTTCTGCTTGTTAATAATGGGCCACTCATGAAAAACCTCCTTGCTCCTACATGCTCAATCCCTTTTTTTTCCACATCCCTGCAATCAATATCTCCACATACTTCTCGTCAATCATCAAATTCATTCTTCAAGTACCTGAAATCAAACAAATTCCCCTGCCAAATACAAACGTATTAGTGCATAAAAACCAACCATTTTGGAGCTAACAATACACCACAAAATGGTGTAGCAAAAAGGAGAAACAAGACTTTGGTTGAGTTTGCTAGAGCTATGCTGAAGGAGAAGAATTATCCAAATTATCTTTGGGCTGAGGCTATAAATACACCTACATATCTTGTGAATAGATTACCATGTGCAACTCTCAATGGAATGACTCCATATGAAGCTTGGTGGGGTAAGAAACCAACACTAGATCATTGTAAAGTGTTTGGATCAATTGGATATGCTTATGTGCCATCACAATTTAGACATAAACTTGAACCAAAGGCAGAAAAATATGTGTTCATTGGTTATGATGAAAAGCAGATGGGTTACAGGTTGTGGAATCCTCTAACCAAACAATTCTTGTTTCTAGAGATGTTACATTTGATGAACAGAAAAGTTGGTATGTAGATCAAAGTCATATAGCTGAAGAATTTGAAGAAGAGGTAAAAAGACATGAGAAAGGAAAATCAATTGTGCATGTGAATAGAGATGAAGACTATACGCAAGCAAGTACATCCGGAAGTGTATTAGCAAGAAGAAATGAAGAAGCTCCTATATTTGACGAAGAAGTGTATCCAGACACTCATGAAGAATGTGAACCAAGAAGGTCAAGCAGGACAAGAAGACAACCAAAAAGGTATTCTTATGATACTTCTTACATAACTCAGAAGAACTCTGCATATATGGTCAAAGATGATGAAGAACCTCAGAACTATGATGAAGCTAAAGGTAAGAAACAATGGGAAGAAGCAATGAAGGAAGAGTTCAATGCACTAGAGGAGAACAAGACATGGGAACTTGTTCCTAAACCAAATGGTAAGAAAGTAATTGGAAACAAATGGGTTTATAAAGTGAAGAAGCTTGCAGATGGAAGTATAGCCAGATACAAAGCTAGACTGGTGGTGAAAGGCTATGCCCAAACCTATGGCATAGATTATGATGAGACATTCAGTCTTGTAGCTAAGATGTCAACTATAAGGACAATCATTGCTATTGCAGCTTCAGAAGGATGGACCCTAAGTCAATTGGATATAAAGAATGCATTCTTGAATGGATATATATCAGATGAGGTATAAATGGAACAAACTCAAGGGTTTATAGATTCCAGGTATCCAAATTTTGTTTGAAAGTTGAGAAGAGCACTCTATGGATTGAAACAAGCTCCAAGAGCATGGAACTATAGACTGGTGAAGTATCTCAATGATCTTGGATATCAAAGTTTAAAAGCAGATCCAAGTCTACTTATCAAAAGAACAGAGGAAGGTACAATCTAAATTTGTATTTATGTAGATGACATTATAATCACAGGTACTTCAGATGAAGGAATCAAGGAGGTAAAGAGATTACTTGAGAAAGAGTTCAAGATCAGTGACCTAGGAAAGTTGTCATACTTTCTTGGAATAGAAGTCACTTATACAGATCATGGCATATATGTATCACAAGAAAGGTATCTTCTGAATCTATTGAAGAAGTTTGATATGGAAAAATGCAGAGAAGCTTTAACTCCACTTGAAGTTAATCACAAGCTCAGTAAATATGATGGTGCAGAATACAAAGATATGAGGAAGTATCAATCTCTTGTGGGTAGTTTGATTTATGCTCCACTAACAAGACCTGATCTTAGTTATGTAGTGGGAGTTTTGTCACAATTCATGCATTGTCCAAAGGACTCACATTGGATTGCAGGTCAAAGAGTTCTCAGATATATCAAAGGAACTATAAAGGAAGGATTATATTATCCTTTTACATCAAATTTGAAGTTGAGAGCATATAGTGACTCAGACTGGGCAAGTAATCAAGATGACAGAAGATCAACTCATGGTTACATGATATATATTGGTGATAAGCTTGTAAGTTGGTGTTCAAAGAAACAACATACAGTAACATTATCATCAATTGAAGCTGAGTACAAAGGACTTGTGGAAGCCGCCAAGGAGGTCATATGGATGCAAACATTATTCAAAAGCTTGGGCATTGATCAAGGTATACCTACAATACATGGAGATAATATGAGTTCACTTTATCTTGCAGCAAATCCAGTATTTCATGCAAGAACAAAACCTATAGAGATACATTATCATTTCCTGAGAGAAAAGGTAATGGAGAAAGAAATTGAAGTGGAGTACATTTCTACAAAAGATCAGATAGCAGACATAATGACAAAGAGCTTGGATGGTGTGAAGACCAGCAGATTCAAAAGCATGGCATGAGTAAAAGAAAGAAGATGATATGAAGAAACGGAGAATGTCAATTAGTGATTGAAGGGGAGCTGTTGGAGAAACACTCACTAATTGGACATATATTTGAAGGTCAAAGATTTAGAAGAAAATCACATGCCTATGTGAAGGGACAAATTCACAAGTGTATTATATTTGTAAAGTTAGTTCAGTTTAGTTCTAGAGTTTTTTCAAAATCACGAGAATGAGAAAATCTATATAAGTTAGTTTGTATCAACTGATGCGAAGAGAGAAGAAGTGGAAGAGAGTGAGAGAATTTCAATAGGAGTTCATTTTATGTGACTAAGTATAGTCGGGCTTCTCTGAGTGAGAAAGCACCTGTAAAACTTCTGAGTTTTTCATAGCTATGAGAAGAACTGAGTAAAGTTCTGTGTATGAGACTCTCTCCATCATCTCCATGCTTGCCTCCTATGTGATGAGTTTAATATTTCAGGTTTTCCAAGCAACTCGATGCCTTGCATCGAATCTCTACTGATAAGTCATAATTTCATTTATCTATTTCATTCAATGTTGAAGTGTTTGCAAATCATGACTGTGTTGGAGCAACTCGATGCCTGGCATCGAATTCCAGAGGATAAGTGATGTTCTAAGTATACATGAAATCATCTATTGTTTTGGAATCTGAAAGGTCAAGGTTTTATGCGGGAAGTCGATGCCTGGCATCGAATCCCTGCTGAAAAGTGGCTAAAAACACCCCAAGTCGATGTCAGGCATCGAATTCTTGTTGGAAGTCGATGCTAAGCATTGAATTCCATTTTTAGACAGACACTTTTTACTATAACAGAAAGAATTTCCAATTTTGGCAATTATACATAGTCATCTTGTGAAGGCCATAACTTGAGTTCTAGAGATCCATTTCTTGCAAATAATAGCTTGTTGGAAAGCTCTTCTCTTCTACTTTCATTACAAAAGATGTTGGAGAAATAGTATTTGTGCTAAGAGAAATTAGCAAAATACTGAAGGTATGTCATTTTAGTGACTAGACAGTTCTGAAGAAGTAAAGTTCTTGGTTTTGGCTATCATTTCTCAAAGTTTGGAGTGGCAATGAGTTAATGATGACCATAGAGGTTGTCTAGTGTCACATTAATTCATTTCTTGTGATGTTTCACACATCAACAGAAGAAGGCATTATATGGTTTAAAGCAAGCACGTGCTTGCTATGAAAAGATACATGCCTATCTGATTGCACATGGTTTTGAGAACAGTCCAATTAAAAGCACCTTATATGTTAAGCGTGCTAATGATGTGCTTCTAATTATTATTGTGTACGTTAATGACATGCTGTTCACTGGTCATGAGAAGCATATTGCTAATTTTAAGGCTAATTTTCATGCCTCATTTGAGATGTCTAATTTGGGGCATTTGCATCATTATTTGGGCATTCAGTTTATGCAAGTTGATGGTGGAATGGATTCGTGTCAAACGAAATATATTGACACATTATTGTAGCATTTTGGCCTTGAAGACTGTAAACCTATTGGCATTCCTATGTAGACAGGCTTATGATTGAGTCTTCATGATGCTAGAGATGCATTTATGTTGTTCTCTATTAGCAGGCTGTTGGATGCTTGATTTACTTATGCATTACTCGACGAGATATTTAGTTTGTTGTCTCATAGATGAGCAGGTTTATGCATTGCCTAGGTGTCAAGCATTGACAAGCGGTTAAGTGCATCTTTCGCTACTTGAGTGGTACCCGACTACTTGGATTGTTTTATCCCAAGGGGGGATCACTATTGCCAGATTTACATGCTTTTTTTTATTATGACTTGGCTGGTTTCTATGACACTAGTGTGTCCACTAGTGGCTTTTTCTTCATGCTTGGTAGCTCATGTATATCTTGGCAGAGCAAGAAGCATCCTACCATGGCCACTTCTAGTTGTGAGGCTGAGTATAGGGCAGCTTTCATAGTGATTGTTGAGTGTGTGTGGCTCGGATGCCTTATGACTTATTTGGGTGTTGGTCAGTCTTCTACCACCACCATCTTCACTGATAGTTAGAGTGCATTGGAAGTTGCAAGGAACCTTGTGTTCCATGCTCACACTAAGCACATTGAGGTGCATTATCATTATGTCAGGGAGAGGTTATTTGTTGGAGAGATCAACTTGGCATATGTGCCCACGTAGGAGAACATTGCAAACATTTTCACCTAGGCTTCCTAGAGAGAAGTTTGAAGCTTTCCGCAAAGCTTTGGGATTAATTCCTTTTGTGGATTGATTCCACATAGGTTGGCACTTCGTTATACATGAATGCAAGCTCCTTGTTCACCACATCACTCCTAGGGGGATTTTTTGATATATTTACGTAGCTTGCACTCATCTTTGTACATTCTAGTGGTAATACATTCAGTATCGTGCGTTGTGCTCCAAGCTTCTCCTTCTTCCTTGTGTTGTTCATGTGCTTCGGCAGATGTCTAACTCCAACAATGACAAGCACAACAAAGGCCATCAAGAAGCAACCCTATACATATATGAACCATATACATATAATGAGGCATACTCCAAGAAGATCAAGGAGAAAAATTATAAATTGTTGGAAGCACATTTTATCTCTAAAATCGAATGCACAAAATGGGTCCCTCTACTAGTGGCAGTGCCCAAAAGGAATGACAAATCATGTGTGTGTATCAACTCAGAAAAGGTAAACGAAACAATCAGATAGGGAGGTCACATGCATGTGTTTTTTGGGCGACTATGCATATTAAAAAATATAATATTGTGTTGTTTTTGCTCGTCGATTCCTCTTGAGAGATCTTCTACAATGTATACAACTTGAACTATTGCGAAGTAAGATGCTAGACCATCTTGACATTGTTTACAACAATTTATTCTTGTAGTATCCCGTAGGAGAGCAAAATCCCTTGATTTTTGTGATACAACTCTGATTCTTGACATGTTTCAAATATTTTTGCCATTATTGAGAATAAGCCCCTCTTAAACGTAATCTTTCATTTTTGTATTCCTTCGATTGGAGGTTTATATATTGCAATGCCAACATTTATCTTCTTCTATTGTTGACTCATTTTAACGAATTTGTATTGTTATCAATCGGTAACTCCAATATTGTTTGAACCGACTCTATGACTTGTAACTTATGTAGGACAATACTACACACGCAAGTTATCATTCAATGCTTAACTTGCATGTTTATTATGCAATCACCAGCAAGACTACGATCTAGAAGAAATCATGAAGCACCACCATGCATCATCATTCATGATGCATCATACAGGAATTCAAAAGTATCATATCGAATATGATATCTTATTCGAATTCCTGTAAATTGAAATGCATAAGGTTGCTCACATTGCATGTGACTCAACGTGCTCTCCAAAACTTGACGTGTGTTGACATGAGCTGCTCAAGAGGTGCTTTGACACCAAATGTTAGCCTTAGTGTGACTCTTTGGTAGAAAGACTACTCAAGATATGATGTAGCATGATGCAGATAGACAAAAATAATTCAATTATGTATAATACAAATCTAATGATTTGTAAATAGATACATGAATAGATACAAATTAACATTATATATATATATATATATATATATATATATATATATATATATATATATATATATATATATATATATATATATATATATATATATATATATATATATATATATTCATTATGTTAATTTGTATCTATTCATATATGCCTATATAATATATAAAATAATAAAATAATAAAATAAATTAAATAAATAATAATGAACAAAAATACAAATAATTAAAACCAAAATGAAAAAAAGTAAAAATATGTATAAAGACTAGAGATTAATAGAATAATATATCCTTCGTAGTGAATACAAATAACTAGAACGCAAATAATTTCACAAATCAAACACATAAAAATATGCACAAACATAGAAAAACATCTAACAAACACACATAAAAATATAAAATAACATAAGACATTTCTTACTGAGCTTTACATTTATTTTATCTTGATCAAAGGAGCCATAGGAAAAAACTTCTCAAGCGATCATAGAGGCAATTGCGATGTAGGTAGTCGATTATTTCGAGCCAATCACTACCACTCTTGGATACTTCCCATGTAGAGGTATTCTCATTGATTGCATGACGGACTAGGAAGCTCTAGGAACCCACAAGTATTCTAGCCAAGGCTTCCTTTTAAAAAAGGACCACTTGGATCTTATTGATGCACCAAACACAAGTTGAGGACACTTACCATGGAGGGAATCGAAGATATTTAGCATCAAGTAACCCTTGAAATGAAGGAATCTATCATGAGATTATATCATTTATTGCCACTCCAAGCACATAAATGCCATTGTGGTCACCAAAAAGAGCAACTTGAGATGGGACTTGGAGATGGGACCTCCACTCTTGGAGTGGTTAGCTAATGTGATGTATTATGCATACAAGCCTTTGTTGGAAGGGTAGCTAGAAATTAGTCATAACACCTATAGCTAATGCTCAAACAAAAAAAAACAACCATTACGATGCTTGAAGAAACTTGAAAAAGTAAGAGAATGCAAAGAAGGGAAGCCAAAAGCTAAAGGAATGAAGAAAGAAACCAGAGAGAATCTCTTAATATTGGCAAGCCATACAATGATGAGAACCCTACCCTAGTATATGAGTATCACACTTGGCAAGTACAAGAGTGGAGGTCCTTGTCCACTCACAAGACAAGATTCACTCCTCTCAATGAGCTTCCTTCTATTGAACACAATATGCTTTAGCTCCCTTCTATTAAACACAATATGCTTTATATATAATAGGTTTTGCATGGGAAGGTGTATGAGATATTCTATCCATTTTGTAATTAGTGTTGTGGATTAGAGTAACTGCATGCTTGGTGTGGTTTGAAGAGTCAAGCGTGATTGAAAAGTATGACAATGTTGAATTAGCCCATCACTTGCATATGTGGTTGGATCGTCGCCTCAATATGTGCCTTGACTAAGGCCCCACTTTGGACATACATAACCACATTTTCAATATGGACCATGTGTCGGTACAAAAGAGTCCAAGCCTACATACTTGGATAATTAGCATGTATCACATATAGTCACATATGACTATTATCTTGTAAAAGTTACTTTACCTTTTATCTTTGTAAAAGTGCCTATCTTTATTGCACCACTCTCACGTGGAGTTAGGAGGAATCAAATCTTGGGTTACTTGGTAGATGATTGATGAGAGAATAAATCCTATAGTTTAGGACTTACTTTATGGTGAGAATTTGAATTTGAATTCAAAGCTTTGCTCAAATATCAACTATAAAAGTGGATTAAAAAACTCCCAAGAATGAGCCCGACTATGAGATCAATTGAGGGGGATTCTTTGTGATTAGTGAGCTCAATCCATAGCTCTATCACTACCCTTACATTGTGAAATTTAACATTTCCAATGTCATTGTATTTCTATGTGATCTAATACATATACATTGATTACTTCTCTACTTGACTTCTTTGTTATGAGCATCTCAAAACAATGAACTTCTCAGAGCTTGTTCTCAGTGCATGGTTGAGCAATTGATGTGATTTAAAGTATTGTAGATTTAGTATATTGTCTAGTTCATAGCTACAAATTTTCGTTGTTATTACTTTTTCCAATCATGAGATATGTTCATATCTTTGCTCTCTAGTATGCATATTGAAACACCCCAAAAATGTCGGGCAAGTCTTCTAACTTACTAAGTATCATTCTCAGTCTGTAGTCCATATTTTTTATTGAAACAACTCATGATTGGTAGCTATCTAAGTTAATAAGATACTCCCAAAAGGAATTTATCCAATTACTAGTAGATTGAGAGCACTAATCACTTTATTGAACATATGTAGAGACCAAAATAGCAAGTCCAAGCTTTTGGTTGAACTTTCTACTTATTTGTTTTGATCCATTGACTAGAGGATCATGTTCCAAAGCACATATGTGATTATTTGTGATCATTAGGAAGCTCAAGGGGCCTACTACACTCCCCATAAATTGTTAGTTGGTGTGAAGTAGGGCTTTGCAGCACCACTTCATCTCTGGAATCTATCCACCATCTCCTCCAATAGTGGTACTAGAGCAACATCAAAGCAAGATGCGAGATGGATTTCCATCATTCATTGACAAATTGGATAGGAGCAACTATTCAACATGGTCACTAAGGATGCAAGCCTACCTCCAAGGAAGAAGATTATATGGATATATCTCAAGAGATGAAGAAATGCCAACATTTAGGAGCAAAAATCAACCTACAAGGGAAGAGCAAGAAAGCCTAACTACATGGTGCGCAAAGGATGCTCTTGCTAGGTCTTATATACTTAACTCAATATCTAATTTCTTATTACCTCACAATAGGAATTGCAAAACCTCCCAAGAGACTTGGGAAGTACTTTCTTCATACTTCTCATCAAATACAAGGGCTAGGAAGAACCAACTATGGATGGAGTTTATAACCTTGAAAAAGCAACCAAAGCAAAGTGTAGCTGACTATGTAACCAAGATGAAGGATGTGGCTAACTAGCTTGCAAGCATTCGAGAAGAGATAGAAGAGGAGTAGATAGTACGGCAGATCATAAATGACATCAAAGTTGGTCATTCACCACAGCAATGGACCTATATATGGACATGAAGATACCTGACCTCAATACCTTGATGGGGCAAATCTTTACCCATGAGACAAAGCTCAACAAGAATGGAGACAACTCTAGAGATAACCAATCTTCTGCCCTTTACATAGATAGAAATAAAAGTAAGGATAAGGTAAAGGCAAAAAGAATGAAGAAGAGGCTAGTACCTCTCAAGTGAGCTTCACAGGTAGAGGAAGAGGTGCTAGAGGAAGGGGCAGAGGAGGAAAGCAAGGTAGGGGGATATCATACAACCCTTCACCTTGCAATATATGTGGCTTGGCCAACCATACCACAGATGAGTGTTTCAAGAACACAAGGAATCAGAGAGGAAGAGGCTTCCATAGAGGAGGCTATGGACAATCCAGAGGCACATTTAATAATGGAGGAAGCAATTATCATCACAACTACAAGCAAGGCTACAACAACAATTATCAAGGAGGCTTTAGAGATAGAAGAGATTATAACAACTACACAGAATACCAAGAGGATTCTTTACTGATCATGAACACACATCTAAGCAAGGTAAAGATGATGAGCATCTTTTCTATATTGATTCTTGTTGTTCCAATCATGTGGCTGGAAATGTAGAATTGCTATCTGATCTTGAAGAACCTAAAGGGAAGCATGAAGTGCAGACAAGTGATGACACCAGACACTCTATTAAGGCTTCTGATGGTAAAATGAAACTTTTGAGTAAGGTTTTATGTTGATATATTTTGATAGTGATGTGTGTGAACACACTAGGACTGCCAGGGTACTTTTTTCCCTCTTTAGGAGGTTTTTTCCCTTGGCTTGTATATACACCTATTGCCCTAATGGACTACTTATTACATTCTCGTGTTAATACATTGAGTATTGACATTAGAATCTATTGTGTTAATACATTCTATCTTTGTACATTCTAGTGGTAATACATTCAGTATTGTGTGTTGTGCTCCAAGCTTCTTCTTCTTCTTCCTTGTGTTGTTCGCATGCTTCTGTAGACCTCGAACTCTAATAATTGGTATCAGAGCAAGTCATCGCTTCATCTAGGGCCTCATCGACACCTCTCCAGTCATGGTCTCAGAATCGCACGAAATTTGGTGTGCATACTTAGGTGCTTAGGAGATCAAAACCGCTTCACTTTATCGTGCCAAAATCACGATCTGAGCTTGTTTCAACCTCCGAGTGCACTATCACAATGCTTGTGTAGGCTATCTTGTCTTTTTGTGCCAAAGATATATACCAGTTTTGGTTCGCCAGTATAAGCATCTCGAAGTTTGCTACAGGTTTAGTAGAACTTGTCAAGGTAGTTCTGTTCAACTTTTCCGTATACAGTCACATTTTTGCATCAAGGTATTTTAGTCAGTGGCCATGACTGAAAGCAGTGATGTATTTCGTATGTTGGATATTGAGGATAAGTTGGATGGTACTAATTATCTGTTGTGGGCTTATATGATGCGTTATGTATTGGTTGCAAAAGGATTGTGGAATATTATGTAGGGTGTTGAAAGACATCCTATTACACCTTTGAATATAGGTGTTGCAAATACAGGTACTGAATGGTGATATTCCGCAGATTCCTATTCGTGTTGTTGTTCCTGTTGCATCTACTATAGAGCAATTTTTTTGGGATGGCAGAGATGCTCAAGCACATGCATTGATAGCTTTGTCTGTCAAACGTGCCATTATTCCTCACATTTGCTCTTGTAGAATACCTAAGGATGATTGGGATACACTTACCACATTGTACTAGGCTAGGAATGAGGCTCATTTTGCTTACCTCCGAAAATACTTGGAGAGTGAGCACATGAATGAAGGTGATTCTATGGATAGTTTTATGACAAAGATCAACTTTTTGCTCATGAAGTCCTTCCTGATGGTTCACTTGTGCAGACTGTTCTGAATGGTCTTCCCGGTTCATATTAGAGTTTTGCTTCTACTCTTTGTTTGATGATGAAAGGCAATCCAAATGCCTTAACATTTGAAGAGTTAGTTTCTGTTTTGTTGCAGGAAGATCAGTCTAGGCAAAACAGGTCTATTATGTGTGTTATAGATCAAGCTCTCTTGGCTAGTCAAAAGGGAAAAGGTAAATGGAGCTCATCTATTAGTAAGCAGAAATCTACAAATGCTACACATTTGAAGAAGGAAGAAAAAGATGAGAAGAAATTAGAAAAGCAGAATTTGTTTGCAAACATTGTAAAGCAAATGATCATGTCATTAAGAGCCGTTCAAAATTGGCTACTAAAGAGGCAAGAAAGAGGCCGGAATGGTTGTTGTAGAGGCCTCTACACCAAAAACAAAGTCTGCTAATCTTGTGCAGAATGAAGAATGGGTGTTTACTACTGTTTGTAGTTTTGATCCATCTTCTCATGAGTAGTGCATGTCTGCAGTAGACTCAGATGTTTGGTACTTTGATAATGTGGTGACCAAACATATTACCTTGTAGCACAGTTTCTTATCTTCACTCGAGCTTGCCCCTATAGGGAATACTGTCACATGCGCCAACAACTCCTCTTATTCTATCATGGGAGTTGGTAAGATCATTTTGACTACTGCTAATGGTGGTTCTTTCAATTTGTCAGATGCTTTATTTTTGCCAGGGATCAAAAAGAATCTGTTATCAATTTTTGCATTAGCCAAGATCGGCTTGGTTGTGAAATTTGTTGATGACAGATGTACAATTCATGATATGTCAAATGGCAATGTCATTATTGCTTCTGGCATTTTATGTCATGGGCTGTAGACTCAGCATGTGCAGTACATGATTCTCAGGCTATTTGAGATGCAAAGCTTTGGCATGCACACTTTGATCATCTGAATTTTGCTAGCTTGCTACGCTTGCAGAAATCTGAAATGGTGTCCTCTTTGCCCAAACTTGAGGCACCCGGTAAACATGTCTGTCAAGGTTGTATTTTGGGCAAAATGTAGCGTTCCTCATTTCCAAAAGATGGTTCAGTTTGAGCTCTTCAAAAGTTGTAGCTTGTTCACAGTGATGTCTGCGGTCCTATGCAAACACCCTATTTTGGAAATTATCTTTCCTTTGTGACTTTCATTGATGAATTTTCCAAGAATGCATGGGTATATCCATTGAAAGCAAAGTCTGAAGTGTTTATGTGCTTCAAACTCTTTTTGGTTTTGTTTGAAAATTTGTCAGCATGTAAAATGGGTATCCTCTGTTCTAATCGAGGCGGGGAATATATGTCTTCTGATTTTAATGCATTTTTGGCTGAACGTGTGATAAAACATTAGTGTACAATGCCGATATGTGTATGTGAAAATGTGTGTACGTGTATGTGTGAAATGTAATATGTATGTA
This sequence comes from Ceratopteris richardii, assembly GCA_020310875.1. NCBI lineage: Eukaryota > Viridiplantae > Streptophyta > Polypodiopsida > Polypodiales > Pteridaceae > Ceratopteris > Ceratopteris richardii. The sequence continues at coordinate 60,162,702 of CM035412.1, read as the reverse complement.
GTATATACTATGTGACATGTACATACTATGATATGTATGTATCTACTATGTGTATATGTTACATATCAATGTGTCATGTGTCACATATGTACATGCTTATTATTTTCTCTCTCTCTCTCTCTCTCTCTCTCTCTCTCTCTATATATATATATATATATATATATATATATATATATATATATATATATATATATATATATATATATATATATATATATATATATACACACACACACACACACACACACACATACACACACACACACACACACACACATATATATATATATATATATATATATATATATATATATATATATATATATATATATATATATATATATATATATATATATATATATATAGGTATATATATATATAGGTATATTTATCTAAATCATGATATATTAGCTATAGGGAGCCTAAGTTACCAAAATAAAAAGGATAAAAAAAGACCACATTTGCAAGGATTTTGTAATGTCTATGGCAAAAAATTGCTATGTTTCTAACATGTTAGCAACAAGCTGCCTTAGACGTTGTGAAAATGTCGTTAACAATACTGGAATCAAGCGTTGTTATCATGTGGTACAATCTAACTTAGGTACATGTTTGTAGAAGTATTGAATCGATTTGGATTATTTGTGGACTAATAATTGTTCTCCAATTGAGGGTGTTTGCATTTTGTATTCCTTTTTGTATTGTTTCCCTAGTAAAATTCAATTGCTAAGCCTTGTAATAATGGTCTAAAATTCATCTAATGACCATGTTCTTGGCTTGTTTGAAGCAAGTTTTATATAAGCTAGGATTCAACTAAGGCTTAGTGGCATTTCGATGAGCCCTCCCCCATTCCAACTATTACTTACAGATGGTTGGGATTAGTGTGTAACATCATTATACATAGTCCATGGGAGGCCACATCTTTAAGATCCCCTCAATCATATATCTATATATATATATACGTTCGTTGTTGCAAGGATGTAGAAGGACATTGAAAAGATGACTTGGATGGTTGCTATGCAAGGATCTTCGTGAGACTTAGAGTTACAAACTCTTACTCTTGTACATATCTTAAAGATAGGAGATGCATCGAAAAACCACTTGATTACTATGGTTGGTGTTAGCTCATGAGCTGGTTGATTTTTATGCACTAATATGCTTTTGTTGTGTAGAATATATGTTTGATTACAGGTACTTGAAGAGTGATCAAATGTTTGGAGGGAGGTAGTCTATCAGAATGGAGTTTCCATATGTTGGGGACATGTATGGCCGTTGGTGCTGGAGTAGTGACACCATCTATATCAGTCTTCTCTGCATTTTCTAGTATAAATGGTCATCACACAATAGACAAACAATGTTTTGAAGTCCTTCTTACATGCATCCTACTAGTAAGCCTCTTTTGTCTACAACTGTATGGAACTCATCAAGTTGCATTTATATTTGCACCTATTGTGATCTTGTGGCTTGTCACCATAAGTTTGATTGGCTTCTACAACATAATGAAATGGAATCCGACTATCATTAGAGCAGTTTTGCCACAATATATGTACAATTTTATGATTTTTAGTGGGATTCAAGGTTGGCTATCCTTTGGAGGCATAGTTTTATGCATAACTGAAGCAATGTTTGCAAACTTGGGGCATTTTTTACCATTGTCAGTCAAGATGGCGTTTGCAGGAGTAGTCTATCCTTGTGTAGTTCTTTCTTATATGGGGCAGGCTGCATTCCTTTCAAAATAAAAAAAAATAAAAAATCAAGGCAAAATTTTTCAAAGCTTCTACAAGTCAATACCTGATTCAATAAATTGGCCAGTTGTTGTAGTTGCTATCCTCGCATCAGTAGTTGCCAGTCAGTCCGTGATTTCAGCAACTTTCTCTATCATCAACCAATGCCGAGCTATGGGCTGCTTCCCCTACATGAAAGTGTCACACTTGGCTTGAGGGATAGTGGCTTGATTGGCAATGCATATGGGCTTGCAGTAACAACTATAATGCTCGTTACAACTTTGCTTATGTGTTTGGTGGTTATAATGGTGTGGAGAAAAAGATCTTTTCTTGCCTTTGCACTATTGCTTGTATCTGGATCACTTGAAGGCCTCTTCTTTTCAGCTTCCCTTATCCAAGTACCGAAGAGAGGATGGGTTCCTCTTGCCCTAGCGCTCTTATTCATGGCCATCATGAGCATATGGCATTATGGGACCACAAAGAATTATGAATTTGAGGCCGAGAACAAGGTTTCAATGAAGCAGATCTTGAGTTTGGCAAAAAGTGGTGGTTGTCACTGTTCTGACGGAAGAAACAGAAAAGGGGGGAGGTTTTTTTTGTCAGGGCTCGGCTCGTCTTTTTTGCATATACGAGGAGGCGGCGGCGGTGGAGGATGGGCTGCCTCAAAAGCGTTGCTTTCTCTTACGACTGGGGGAGTGGATAAAAAGCCTCCTACAACCAGCGCTCGTGGGGGGGGGGGGAAGTGGATAGCTTGGCATCATGATGGAATGAACAGTACACCTGGAGTTGACGAAACGGGAATGATAGGAGCACTGCTACTTATGAAACTTTGGATCTGAAGCGTCAGTCATCTAGTTCTCGATTTTGCAAGCTCGCGAAGCAGACAAACTACTAGTCAGCAGCAGTTTTCCGTGCAGACTTATGAGTTGGACTTTTCTTCTATGGATTCTTCTTTTTTTTCCTCGTGATTATGAGAGTGAATGAGCAAATGGTATCAGATAGCCAGTTCCAATCAACGGTTCATCCTTCGCGATAAAGCTATGGGTGTTTTTACCAGACAGGATATGCCTTCTTCAGGTCTGAGGCCGATTGTCAAGCAGCCTATGACGCCTAGTACGATGTCGAGTATTTTATGAAAACACTCCAAGTGACTTGACCGTGGAGGTGGGATCATCGAGCTTCTGTGTTCACAAGTTCCCACTGGTCTCAAAGAGTGGTTGGATTCGAAAGCTAGTAGCCGAGAATAAGGATCCAGGCATCACACGGATGACTTTGTCAGAAATTCCTGGTGGAGCTGAGGATGGGCAAAGGGGATCGGTGTGCAACAGTTCCTATTCTTGAGTAGTGCTGGAATATACAAGACAATGGATGCACCTTCACATGTTGAAAGGAAAAGAAGGCTCGTCATCGGAGGTAAACATATTATCTTGATGTATTCGAATGTCTGGAACCTACTGAACAAAGATTTTGTAAAAAATGGAGTGATTGGGCATGTCCTTGACGAGGTTTCACACTCGATTATGGATGAATCGTTGAGTGATGCTATTGTGGATTTGTGAACCTGCTTGAATATGAGAAATTTGTGTAAGCACGTGCGGACAAATGGGCTTAATGATGTATAGAATGCATGCCTCGATCATATATGATCCTAAAGAATATTTTACCTCGAAATATGCTTTCAGTTTTCACAGTCACTTGCTAGGAACTCTACTGCATTAGGTTACACTTATCATTATCACTCTTGAATGTATGCACATGGAAGAGTTTCAGCCAGCAGCCATGAGCGGAGGGAGAAGGGTACGAGTGAAGAAGGAGGTGTCTAAGAAGATTTCGGTTTTCCTCTACCCATTCAATAGGGCATAATATCTGGGGATAGCGGGATAAGTGGAGGATGACTGGGAAGATTGGGAACCAAGAGTCACGAACGGTTTTCTCCAGATAAGGCACCATCCCATGGCTCAAGTTCCAATCTCCTGATTTTCCATTTTCTGTTTCTTTATCTTCATTTGTATCTCTGTGTAGGAGTGGGAAAATAAAATCAAGTCCTACTTTGCTCCATTCACTTGTCAATCTGACTGCCTCATGTCTATGGATCTTTTCTTACTGTGAAACCTTCTTAGAACGTATGCACTTAGATTCATCTAGAGGCTGGGAATAGAAGTATAGCTCGTCTCTGGTCTAGTCATCAGTCATGATCCGGAGTATGTTGGTTGTTTGTGAAGAGAGTACATTGGCGCTGAGGATTCACTAAGAAAAGGGGGATCATTATCTACATCATCATCAATCGGCATCCCAGATACACCACCGATGAGCTCAGTTGAGCATTGCATTCCATCTGCTTGGTGATATTATGCTCGACTATCAATCCAGATAAGAGGCAACAGTGGGTGGGGGCGGAGAGGATGCCTTCTTCATTAGTCAGGAAATTCTTGGTGGAGTTGAGGATGGGCAAAGGGGAGTCGGTGTGCAATAGTTCCTGTTCTTGAGTAGTGCTGGAATATACAAGACAATAGATGCACCTCCACATGTTGAAAGGAAAAGAAGGCTCGTCATCGGAGGTAAACATATTATCTTGATGTATTCGAATGTCTGGAACCTACTGAACAAAGATTTTGTAAAAAATGCAGTGATTGGGCATGTTCTTGAGAAGGTTTCACACTCGATTATGGATGAATCGTTGACTGATGCTATTGTGGATTTGTGAACCTGCTTGAATATGAGAAATTTGTGTAAGCACGTGCGGACAAATGGGCTTAATGATATATAGAATGCATGCCTTGATCATATATGATCCTAAAGAATATTTTACCCCGAAATATGCTTTCAGTTTTCACAGTCACGTGCTAGGAACTCTACTACATTAGGTTACACTTATCATTATCACTCTTGAATGTATGCACATGGAAGAGTTTCAGCCAGCAGCCATGTTCGGGTCTTGAGCCCACGGAACAAATGATTATATGAGACTTTATTTGGTTTAACCCCTCGCAATTGGTCCAATTGGATTACCTAGAGCCCACAATTATCTCACAATAGATTCTTCCTATGGCTATGCACTAGCGCATATGCTTCCCCCGCCACTAAGGAGGTGGCCTGATTCTCACTGTGACTCTCCACAGGTTCGGAAATTTCCAAAAAAACCACTGTCACTGAGCCACCGACTTTGTTGGCAACCAATGCCCCAGCACGCTGCTACCTCCACGCAAGAGGACGGACGGGAGCCAAAAGAGAAAGAGAGAGAGAGAGAAAGAAGCCTGCTCTACTTCCCATAGTGAAAGCCTGTTGATGTGCCATCTCTGAATTCGAACACCTTGAAATCACCCACGTTCGCTGTTCAGAAAGATTATGGGGTTGAAGTGGGGTTGAATGGCTCGTAGCTTCTATCTTCCCCCCCCACCACCATAGCTGTAGCCATAACCAGTTCCAGAACCGTAACCAGCATGGCCATAGTTCATGCTATCATAGCCCTCATCGAATTCACCATAACCATAATGTGCCCCATACCCACCACCGAAGCTATAAGCATCACCATATGCTAGGCCACCAGTACGACCTGCACCCCTGTTGAAGTAGCCACCTGCAGCACCACCAAAACGAGGATACCTAATGTGTCCAAAAAAACGAGCACATTCGCCTCATTGCAACATAGCACTTTGCTAAACCACGCTCCTCTTTAAAAGACACTTTCACTAACTATCATGCTGCAAATCCGCACTGGGTACTTAGATGCAAAAGTGTCTCCAGCTTCAAGCATCTATACAACATCACCTATAGGGATGGTAGCGTGTACTACTGTAGCTGCCGTGGGTACTACCATAACCCCCTCCTAAATGCTCTCTGTCACACACCTCCGGCCACCCCGTTTCTGCACAAAAGCTGAAGAGAGACCTCCTACAGATGGAAAACCCCCCCCTTTTCTGTTTTTTTTTCCGTAAGAGCCCCACTCCTCTTTTCTGTTTTTTCGTCAGAGCCCCACCTGAAAAGAAACGGACTTGCCCCCTCATCAGTGAGAATTTCTAGGAGCAATGAGTGAGACAGGCGCCCATCAATAATGCTTGCAGTTCGCACCCCCTGGCTAGGACCCACAAGAACCATGGGCCTCTTTATGTATGACCTCCAAAATTCGTACAAATGCTCTCGTTTCGCTGCCACTCCCACAGATGACAAGGTCTCTAAATGTGAGAATCCCCAGCCCAAGATGTCAAACGCCCAGCATTCAATATTTGCCTTCTCAAGCCTAGGATACGTATTTTCCCACTCCAAGCACGAGCTATCAAAACCATGAAACAGGACCACTGGTGGTAGATCTTTACTGAAAAAAATAGGCTTTACACAGCTAGTCATGATAGGTGACTTTGAGAGAGAAGTCTCAGGAACATCTTTGCTTATTATTCGGTCTTCCTCTCCCCAGATTACAAGAGTCTCCTTGTCAATCTTTGAAACTTTGGATCCAACGTCATATCCACCACTGAGCATGAACTCGACTGAAGTTTGGGACCAACCAGGCATTAGACAATGTAGACGACCAACATGCATTTGGTCAATCAATGCAGTCCCAGGTAAATTGTGATGAATTAGAGAACTTGCATAAGTACGAAGAAGCACATTTTTCAGCAAAGGTACCCCATCCTTGCTTGACAAAAGATTAAACACATGTCGAGCCTCATTAAGAGCTCCACATTTGGCATACATGCCAATGAGGGTATTTGCAACCACTAAATCCGAACCAAGACTTTGGCTCACGACTTCTGAATGCATGTATAAACCCTGTCTTAAATTCCCAACCAGCCAACAAGCTTTTAGCACACCTAATAAAACGTGAACTTGTTAGGGCATATATCTTCTGATAGCATATCTGAATACAAATTAAGAGCCTTCTGGCCATGTCCTTGATCTGCATAACCTAGAATCATAGCACTCCATGATACAATATCTTTGATTGCTAAATCCTCAAAAACTGTATCTGCATCAAACAAGCTTCCACACTTCAAATACATATCAATAATAGCACTTCCAACTACCTCATCCAAATGCATCCCATCTCGAATAATCTCCATATGCAGAAGCCTTCCCTGTTCTAGTGCCTCTTGTCAACCATCGAGAGCATCCCCTTTTTCTGTTCGAAAAAAACGAAAGAGAGAGAGCCTGAGCTGGCTTTGCTCCTCTCCTTTTTGATAAGGCCCCTATCCCCACACATTCAAAGTGTGTTAAGTGCAGTTTGGCATGCGACCCTGATCACATTTCTCCATATCTCTGAATTTTTTCCAACGATGTGTTGAAGATCAATTTCCGGAAATCGGTCAAACGATTGTAATTGATGGTTGATAAGAAAGCATTCCCCCTTGAACCAAAGCCGCTTCTGATTTCCTTTGCACGTCAGTATCTCTTATGCTCTTAGGAGGCTTGTCCATGCTCAATCCCTTTTCTCCACATCCCTGCAATCAATATCTCCACATGCTTCCCATCAATTATCAAATTCATGCTTCAAGTACCTGAAATCAAGCGTATTTTCCTGCCAAATAGAACTGCATTAGTGCATAAAACCAACCATTTATTGAGCTAACATACTTCCCTCTTCTTATTTGCGAAGTCGTCCTCGACGAGCCACTATTGCTGCAATAAAATCCAAACAACCATGAACATGTCAATTTCCAATTGGTTCACATACCTTTCATCGAGCCGCCACTTCCACTGAACCTACACTCATTGAAGCTGTTAGTGCTAAAAAAATCACTCATGAATACATACAAATCAGTCATTTCCAAAATGATTCAAGAACATGCACATATATGCAATTCCATTTCAGCCATGCATCAATTTGCTCATACATTCCATTATGAAAAATGGTCTCAACCAAAATAATACATGCACATCTTTCCATGTTTTACACATGCAACTACCATTGCGGAAAACAGAAAAGAAACTACCGAAAACAACAACAACTGAAATGAATCAAATCGGAGATGCAAAAAATACCCAAAATGCATACCCCATTATTGCACCTACTATTCGCTATGTACAATTATTCCATGACTAGACGTTCCCAAAGAATCCCCATCGTCGTCCTACAAAAATCATCGAAACTCGAGTACAAGTCAAAACATACATCAGACCCCTGGAGTGTCCCACACACTAGAAAAACCCTCAGATAGAGCACAAAAGTTATAAAGCACTACCGTTGCATCAACTCGCTAAAGCCTCATCCATACGTACATATAGAGTATCCGTGCCTTCAAGAATGTTGATTCAAAGTGAGCTGATCTGTCGCAAGCCAACACATACCAATCACACAAGAAAATAACGTTCCCTTCCAGGCGATCATCGCCCTTTCCTCTCTCTCTCTTCCCCTCAGGAGTGGGGAATAACTTCATATGAAAATTTTATTTTAATCACACGTTGGCCTACATTGACACTGGATGCGATTCGTGGACCTGACCACCCGATCAGATTGATTCCACCCATCTACCAACGCAATGCAGCGCACAACACACAAACACACAATGATGACATATAACATATATCAGCTAGCCCATAACGAAGCTGGATGTAGCTCGTGGTTGTGACTACCCAACCACGATGGCTCCACCTACCTACCAACCCGTTATGGCGCGTAGCTAAGACACAATCATATACATCCCAAGTTTATGGCGAAACTAGCTGCGGCTCGTGGTCCTAACCACCCGGCGAGGATAAATCCACCCACCTACTAGCCCACCATAGCGCATCGGTACGATCACAGTAACAAAAATTTTCTTTTCTTTTCTTTTCTTCGTTTTTTTTTTTTTCATAGTTTATTAGTTCACCCAAGTCCTGAGAATTAGGGAGAGGAAGAAAGGGACTTTTTCCACTGTTCCCACACATACATGCAAAACAGATACACACTAGCCTTTGACAGATCAACCACCTCTTCACTCCATTCTCTCAATTACAGACACTACATATGTATTCATCGATTTGACTTTTCACTTGGTAACTACAGCCAGCTATGCCTTAGTCTCTCGTATGCCTATCCCTAGGTATCCTAGAATGTGAGTCTCTGGGATGTCTTATGTAGTCTCACCTCGTACCCGCATCCCGACAATTTCCTTAAGGCGAGTCAGGCTCAACTTCAGGAGCTCCGTCATCACTTCCTATCGTTAGCACATCTGCCCAAGCCCACGTGATATCGTTTTCCTCGTTAGGCATTTCCCTCGAAGGATCGAAATAGTAATATCGATCTCCCGCCCATCCTACATGTCGAGCTAGGTATTCCTCAAAACACTCAATGTAAAATGCAACACCCAAATCCTGGTTTATAAAGCATACCAGCCAATGCGCTTCCTCAATATCGTATTCCGTCTCAAAGTCGTCGACATCTATGTCCATGCGGGCGAATGTTTGGTCCGAGAAATATATCCTTAACTCGTACAAGTAGAGTTGCGTTATTTGATCTGCCATTTCGTTACTTAACTCCTAACAGTCTCTGCGCAACACAAGAAAAATAATTAGAAGTCCGAAATTCTTGAGCTAGCAAGGAAGAATATTTATGACACACAAATCATAGTTTACATATGCGCTTATATATATAATACTATACATGTATGTACAAGGAGTCTACTTCTTCATTTCTTTTGGATCTCGTCCGGCTTCTCCCGTCCTAATATCACTTGAAATATGGTTTAACTCGAAGCGCGTTAACCTTCACGGGAGCATATTCTTCTCCTAAATCTTGAATTTGCATGGAACCATTGGAATTGAGTTCTACCACCTTAAACGGTCCTGCCCATCTTGTTTGTAACTTCCCTGGGAATTTATAATATTTACTATCATAGACTAGCACCAAATCCCCTTTTTGAATCACATAGGTTTTGAGATTCTTGTCATGCCTCTCCTTACGTCTCTTCTGAATAGCTTCCAAACTTTGCTGTGCAATGAGTCTCTTTTCTTCCAGCTTGACCAGTTGTATGTACCTTTCCTTCAATGACTCTTCCTCGCCCAACCTGGCTTCGATGGCCACTCTTAATGTTGGAACTTCTTTTTTGATGGGAAAGATGGCTTCCTCGCCATATACTAGGGAGAACGGAGTGCTCTTTGTCGTCACTCGGTAGGATGTTCGATATGCCCACAGGGCTTCCAAAAGTCTCTCATCCCAGTCTCGCCTATGCACAGCTACTGTCTTTGTCAAAATCTGTTCCAGAATTTTGTTAGTGACCTCCACTTGTCCATTTGCCCTCGGATAATATGGAGTGCTTTTTCTATGTTTGATCTTATAGAGTTCCATTAATTCTTCGATCAGTTCGTTGACAAAATGTGTCCCTCTATCACTCACTATCTCTAACGGGTATCCGAATCGAGTGATAATTTGTTCATACAAAAATTTAGCAACATCCACAACTCGGTCAGTCTTCAGAGCTTTGGCTTCCACCCACTTGGTAACATAGTCAGTACAAACCAAGATATACCTATTGGATCTTCGTCGTGAGGGAGGATCAATAGGCCCCACAAAATCAATTCCCCATTTCTCAAACGGCTTAAGAGCCAACACCGGCGTAAGAGGAGCAGCATGTGCTAATGTGGGTTTTCCCATTCGTTGGCATTTGTCACATTTCTTACAGTATGTATGTGAGTGTTTGAACAGCGTTGGCCACCAATACCCAGCTAATAAAATCTTTCTTGCGGTCAGTTCACCAGCAAAATGCCCACCACAAGGTTCGTCATGCAAAGCCCTCAACACTAGATTTGCTTCTTCCTCCTCAAGACACCTCCGATAAATGCTCTCATGAACAAAATATCGATAGAGTTGCCCCCCAATGATGCTATGGTGCTTCGCCAGTGCTAACAATTTTTGCTTCTCTCTCTTGCTTGCTCCTGGCGGATATTTAGTAGTGCACAAGAAATTCACCAAATCGGCATACCAAGGTACTTTCGCATCAACCTGGAATAGATGCCCATCAGGAGCACCGTCGGGCATACTAGAGATTGGCTCCTCATTAACAATTCGAGATAAATGATTAGCCAATATATGTGCTTTGCCGGGTTTGGTTACCACTGTGAAGTGAAATTCTTGGAGAAGTAGCATCCACCTCATCAATCGCCCTGACAGTTCGGGTTTATTAATGATGTACTTAAGGGCTTCATGATCCACATAAAAAGTGAAATGCTTTCCCATCAAGTAATGCCGATACTTGTTCACCGCAAAGATCATCGAGAGACATTCCTTCTCCGTAGTCGTGTAGTTCCTCTCAGTGCTATTCAAATTGCGACTTGCGTAGTAAATAGGATGGTCCAACTTCTTTTCATCGGCTTGGCATAGTACTGCTCCAACCGCAGTATGACAAGCGTCGGTATGCACATGAAATTCTCTCGTCCAGTCGGGTGCTACCAAAATCGGTGCATTTATCAATCTCTCTTTGATCGAGTCGAATGCAACTTGACACTCTTCAGTCCATTTGTATTGTTGGTCCTTCCTCAAGAGATTCGTCAGTGGTGCCGCTATGGATGCAAAATTTAATATAAAACGTCGATAATAATTTGCATGGCCCAAGAATCCTCTGAGTTGTCGCAAATTTTGCGGAGGCGGAAGTTGTCCGATCTTTTCCACTTTATCCTCGTCAACCGCAATCCCTTTTTCGGAAATAACATGTCCCAAAAGCAATCCTCTTCGTACTCCAAATGTACACTTTTCAGGATTTAATGCGATGCCTTTTTCAATGCTTCTTCTTAAAATCGCTCCGATCCTCTCCATCATGTTTTCATCGTCGCCTCTGATTGCAAAGTCATCGAGAAATATCTCTATCCAATCCTGCAAGTAGTCTTGATATGCAGCTATCATTGCTCTCTGGAATGTGGCCGGTGCATTGCATAATCCAAATGGCATCACACGATATGCGTATGTGCCCCATTCCGTGGTGAAAGTAGTTTTTGATTGATCCTCTTCATGGATTTGGATCTGGTTGTACCCACTGAAACCATCCAAAAATGAGTACAATTTATGGCCAGCCACTCTGTCCAAGATTTGATCAGTGAACGGCAAAGGGAAATGATCCTTCTTTGTGCGCTCGTTCAACTTACGATAATCTATGCAAATACGGATTTTCTTATTTTTCTTCGGAACAACTACAATTGGTGATACCCATTCACTGGATGCGATAGGATATATGAATCCTGCTTCCAATAACTTAGTCAATTCCAACTTGATCAATTCCGAGTAGACTGGATTTGTCCGCCTGAGTCGTTGACATATTGGTCGGGTGCCTTCTTCCAAGTCTATATAATGTTGGCAGATTTGGGGATCAATTCCTCTCAAATCACTGTATGACCATGCAAAGGCCTTGCCGAAATTTTTGAGTGTCATTTTAATGCAATCTCGTACTCCATCTGGTAGCTCCGACCCTACACTCGAGAACTTTTCTGGAAAAACTTCCCATTTGTCCAACTGAGCTTCTCGCGAATATTCCTTATTCCTTAATGACACTGTGATTGGAACATGCTCTCCAATCACGCATGCATGGTTGGCCAGTAAATCATTGTTTTGTTCTGTTTCGATTGAACCTAATTTCTTTAGTTCAGCTTTTGCAATGGCTTCCGACACTTTAATTTTACTTCCCGCTTCTCTGTTTGATTGTCGACTTCTCCTTAGAAGCTCTGCTTCTAGCACTCTAACCCTTTCTCTCAACTGTTGCACTTCCATTGCCGGAGCTAGCTCTAGTTTCAATTCTTCTCTTGAAGTTCCCTTCTCTAGGGATTGAGTAGCTTTGTTTTTACTTGAGTCTATACTCAACATGTAACAATCAAATTCACTTGTATGCGTCAACCATCCTAGCAACTCCTGGTCGGAATCGTCGTTATAGAGCAATGGATTTTGATACTCTCCCATCTTCGTGTCTTGATTCTTAATGAGCTGCAAGCTGAACCCGTCTTGAAGCAGATTCTTGTAGTTGTCTGTGTTCAAAGAAAACCTAGCTCGTGCAATCTCGTGCCTTGCTTTCTCCTTCTCTTTCTTTTCCATCTCATCGACTATTATTGTCTTCTTCTTGTTGCTCGAGGGTGGGGATACTTGCAACTGAATCCGATCAGACTTTGGCCCTATTGAAATAAAACCTGTGAGCCACTCGTGCACACATTCGGCTTGCACCAGCCATGGCCGTCCAACCAAGATCGAGAAGGTAGCCTCTGAGGTCCTTGGTCTTACTATCAGATAATCAACTTTAAACTCTAAACCGCCCACAACTGTGCTTACATTCTTCAAAAGACCCGCAGGCTTCACTTGTGTTTGATCTGCCATTCTCAAGGACATCGGCGTCTCTTCCATGTGGTTGAGGCCCAAAGCTTTCATCATGAACTCAGTCATAAGGTTGACTGCGGCTCCACTATCTAACTGAGCACCAGGGACTGCATATCCTTTAATTTCGACCGTCACAGCTGGAGCATTCGAATCAATTTGCGTCGTAATACTTTGAATGATTCCTTGGACATCTTTATCTTGTCTATTTTTATCTCGAGCTTTCCTCGGCTTCTTAATATATTCGTTGTAGAATTGTTTCCTATAAGCAGGTGAACATTTTAGCAATGTGCCAATATTCAGCGTGACTTCCGTGTCAGCGACCAACTTTACAATATCTACTTCTTCCGAACATTGTCTTTCCTTTCTAATCTTAGGGGCTTTCAATCTTTCAGGGAATGGTGCTATGCCCGGCACAAACTCCTTAGTCACTGGTGGAAGAATCTCAATTTCTTCCCCATCCTCAAGCTCTTGCTGCTCAACAAGTCCTCCAACTTGGTTTTCTACCTCTTCGCGTTCAGCTATCTTCTCTTGACTCCCTTCTTCACCTTCGCCTCCTGGATTCTTCTTCGAATATTCTTGAGTCCTTGTGACTACTGCCACAATTGGATCTTTGTGTGGTTTCTTGGCCTCGTAAGCATCCACAAAGTGCATTGACGAGCTAGAGCCTTCTTGAGGGTTCGGTGTCTTGAACACTACTCCGATCGTAGGAACGTGCTCTTGAACTCTCGATGTGGAATGCATTTGAGTATCAACATAATTTGAGGACCCTACTGGTCCTTTTTCCTTGCCGGCGGCAGCTCTTCGTTTTGGACAATCTTCATCAAAGTGGCCCTCTCCACTACAGTACCTACATAGTGGGGTATAATCAATTGGTTTCTTTTCGTTTGGACATCTAGATTGAGTATGGCCAAAGCCATGACATCTCCAGCACTGGATTGGACCATCTCTTCTTTGATCACGCGCGGCTCCTCTTGGATAGTCTCCTCTTTGACCCTAAGCACCATATCCATAAGTCGGTCTGTTTTCACAACGAGATGTAGGTGGTACACTTCGAGCGGGCAATCCCGTGTAAGGTCTTTCTCTTGTATCTCCTGATTTCATGGTCCTTTCTTCATAGGCTCTCTTGTTGTAACATCGGTCCTCCGTGTGATTTGTTCTTCCACAAAAAGTACAACGCATCTTAGGTGGCGATCTATCTGTGAATACTCTCGAGACTGTAGGGCATTCTGAAGCCAAATGGCCGTAACCATGGCATTTTCCACACCATGTATTTGATCGAAACACTTGATTTGGGTTTGTTGTGACCTCTGGTTTTACTGTGTATGTCTCCTGAGTTATTGTGGCAGCTTTTATAGCTTGCGTGACCAACTCCAATATTCGTTCTTCGGTTAGCGCAGGCTTTACCTCGCCTGGCGTGCTAGTGGCGGCTACAAAAGCTGGGGTTGTCAATGCGGGACTTCCTAGGCCCGGATCTTTCATCGGTATGTTTCTTGGGCCTCCCATAGGCTCATATAAGAGCTCCATCTTCCTTTGTTGGCATAATTGTACTTCCTCCCAAAGCCTCGCTTGCTCTTTAGCATCCATTAAGGTCGCAGGTCTTGTCAGGCTGATATGCTGCTGTGCCGTAGGATCTCGCAATCCTGAAATGAATCTACGTTTCAATGTCTCATCGTTCGGGGCATTCACGCCCATCTTTCTTACTAATGTTTCCATTCTCTGAATGTAGTTATCGATGCTCTCGTTTACTCCTTGTCGCAAGTAATCCATTTGTTGGGCCAATCTGTCTTGGAAGCCTTGTCGTCGAAACTTTGCCAAGAAGGCTTCCTTGAGCATCTGATAAGTTCCACGCTCTTGTGGTGTCAGATTCCCATACCAATTGGCTGCCTCATCACGGAGAATAGCCGGAAAAATTCTCAACCTTTGATCTTGGTCAACTACGTCATTGGCCTCACAAGTAACCTCAAACAACTGGATAAAACTATCCGGATCTTCGTCCCAAGTACCTGAAAATTTGGTGAAGTCCCCCAAGTGAACTGAAATCCGCTGAGCCATTTCGAATAGAGGTGTGATGTCGATATCACTTCGATCCCAGAAATTTAATGCCCGTGGCCTCAGGATCCCTCCTTCAAGCTTCCGTACTTGAGTCGCGACTCTCCTACGGGAGTACACGTTTTTTATTGATTTCTTCAAACCAATCGAGGTCCACTCACCTGGCGGTTCCCACCTTCTCCTTTCTCTTTCAAGGGCTCTTCTCTGAGCGCGTTCCTCTCTTTGAGTTTGTGTTGCTCCTTACGATGAGCTCCCCTCGCTCATTCCCAGAAATTTAATGCCCGTGGCCTCAGGATCCCTCCTTCAAGCTTCCGTACTTGACTCGCGACTCTCCTACGGGAGTACACGTTTTTTACTGATTTCTTCGAACCAATCGAGGTCCACTCACCTGGCGGTTCCCACCTTCTCCTTTCTCTTTCAAGGGCTCTTCTCTGAGCGCATTCCTCTCTTTGAGTTTGTGTTGCTCCTGACGATGAGCTCCCCTCGCTCATGTACTAGATCGTGGGGTCCGCAAGCTCGGCCAACCTGTGGCGCTAGGCGAACCTATGGCACTCTCCTATAGAGACGTACCAAGCTATTCCCGACAAACGCACCAAAATGTTCGGGTCTTGAGCCCACGGAACAAATGATTATATGAGACTTTATTTGGTTTAACCCCTCGCAATTGGTCCAATTGGATTACCTAGAGCCCACAATTATCTCACAATAGATTCTTCCTATGGCTATGCACTAGCGCATATGCTTCCCCCGCCACTTATTTCCCGGTTCTCCTCTTTTCTCTTACTCTTCCTCTTATTCTTATTTCCTTCCTCTCACTCACTCACGTACTCCGAGGCCCACACATGCACATACCTCTACCTCCTTTTTCTCTCTTTTCCTCGCGTTCCTTCCTACACACCCACACTCTTACCTTTCAACTTTTAGGTCCACTCACACAGTTACATCTCACACACTCGCATTCTCATGTCAACATTCAACTAGAACCACATACACCCTCACTTCCTTCTCCTACTCTTACTATCTCCCTTTCCGGTTCACAACCGCATACTTTCACATGATTGCTGACAAAGAAAGTTCAGCTCAAATGAACTTCGTTTTGAAGAAACAATAACGATCCCTTATACTAATTAGAAAACAATGTCTGCATAGATGCGAACTGACTGATAGCATAAACATGCAACTTTGTTTTCATTCAAAGATTGTACAAGGACAATCATGACATTGACTCCATTTTTCATATGTAATGCACCTAGTTCCGCAGCCTAGAATTCTATATACATCCACCACATCAAGAAAGACACGAGAACGCTATAGCGCGCATAAATTCCAGACAGCAAGAAAATGAGTAGGCGAAGGCAGGATTAAACGCACACTCTCTCTCTCTATCTCTATTTCATACTGATGTAGCAATTTCATTGCTAGACAATGATGAGGTGATTCTAATTTGCGAGCCTTCATTTAAAATGTTTGAAAATCCATAACAAGCAAATTAGCGATTCAGAGATATCTTTAACGGAATCGATAGGTATGCTCAATGGAGTGTTTTGACAAAGCAAATTATCTAGTGCCGACGTAGGAAGTAAGCCTATCCATGGATATTCCTCCGAATGCACAACAAAGAGTCCATTAAACACCAAGAAAAGGAGTTCGGGCAAACCTCAGGGAGTTCCTCCAGTCTAACAAGAACCCTATCAGCCTGAGGAACAACCTTCGACACGTCCACATCCTCAACAACAGTGATGGAAAGAGAAACACCAGCTCCAGATGCAATAGCTCCGGACAAAATTCTCTCAACTTTGAGGACACATCGTGTTCTCCCTTAGCAAATTCAACTGCTGCTATGGTGGTCCTCCGTAGCACTTGCAACAATGATCTGGGACCTCCAAAAGTCATCACGAAAAAAGCGATGGCGCCATTACTCCAGACCCTAGAGAAAGGGAATGTTGTCGTAGACGATGGGCGACTCCAATGAGAAGCTGAAAATTTGGGGCAGATCTCTGCAATCTGGGGGCTTGAGCATGTCTATCTGGCATCAATAGTCTCTCGCCACTTCCACTCTTGTTTTGCCTCATCTGCAGATCGCCATTATTAAGGGTGAAGGAGGTGGCCTGATTCTCACTGTGACTCTCCACAAGTTTGGAAATTTCCAAAAAAACCACTGTCACTGAGCCACCGACTTTGTTGGCAACCAATGCCCCAGCACGCTGCTACCTCCACGCAAGAGGACGGACGGGAGCCAAAAGAGAAAGAGAGAGGGAGAGAAAGAAGCCTGCTCTACTTCCCATAGTGAAAGCCTGTTGATGTGCCATCTCTGAATTCGAACACCTTGAAATCACCCACGTTCGCTGTTCAGAAAGATTATGGGGTTGAAGTGGGGTTGAATGGCTCGTAGCTGCTATCTTCCCCCCCACCACCATAGCTGTAGCCATAACCAGTTCCAAAACCATAACCAGCATGGCCATAGTTCATGCTATCATAGCCCTCATCGAATTCACCATAACCATAATGCGCCCCATACCCACCACCGAAGCCATAAGCATCACCATATGCTAGGCCACCAGTACGACCTGCACCCCTGTTGAAGTAGCCACCTGCAGCACCACCAAAACGAGGATACCTAATGTGTCCAAAAAAACGAGCACATTCGCCTCATTGCAACATAGCACTTTGCTAAACCACGCTCCTCTTTAAAAGACACTTTCACTAACTATCATGCTGCAAATCCGCACTGGGTACTTAGATGCAAAAGTGTCTCCAGCTTCAAGCATCTATACAACATCACCTATAGGGATGGTAGCGTGTACTACTGTAGCTGCCGCGGGTACTACCATAACCCCCTCCTAAATGCTCTCTGTCACACACCTCCGGCCACCCCGTTTCTGCACAAAAGCTGAAGAGAGACCTCCTACAGATGGAAAACCCCCCCCTTTTCTGTTTTTTTTTCCGTCAGAGCCCCACTCCTCTTTTCTGTTTTTTCGTCAGAGCCCCACCTGAAAAGAAACGGACTTGCCCCCTCATCAGTGAGAATTTCTAGGAGCAATGAGTGAGACAGGCGCCCATCAATAATGCTTGCAGTTCGCACCCCCTGGCTAGGACCCACAAGAACCATGGGCCTCTTTATGTATGACCTCCAAAATTCGTACAAATGCTCTCGTTTCGCTGCCACTCCCACAGATGACAAGGTCTCTAAATGTGAGAATCCCCAGCCCAAGATGTCAAACGCCCAGCATTCAATATTTGCCTTCTCAAGCCTAGGATACGTATTTTCCCACTCCAAGCACGAGCTATCAAAACCATGAAACAGGACCACTGGTGGTAGATCTTTACTGAAAAAAATAGGCTTTACACAGCTAGTCATGATAGGTGACTTTGAGAGAGAAGTCTCAGGAACATCTTTGCTTATTATTCGGTCTTCCTCTCCCTAGATTACAAGAGTCTCCTTGTCAATCTTTGAAACTTTGGATCCAACGTCATATCCACCACTGAGCATGAACTCGACTGAAGTTTGGGACCAACCAGGCATTAGACAATGTAGACGACCAACATGCATTTGGTCAATCAATGCAGTCCCAGGTAAATTGTGATGAATTAGAGAACTTGCATAAGTACGAAGAAGCACATTTCTCAGCAAAGGTACCCCATCCTTGCTTGACAAAAGATTAAACACATGTCGAGCCTCATTAAGAGCTCCACATTTGGCATACATGCCAATGAGGGTATTTGCAACCACTAAATCCGAACCAAGACTTTGGCTCACGACTTCTGAATGCATGTATAAACCCTGTCTTAAATTCCCAACCAACCAACAAGCTTTTAGCACACCTAATAAAACGTGAACTTGTTAGGGCATATATCTTTTGATAGCATATCTGAATACAAATTAAGAGCCTTCTGGCCATGTCCTTGATCTGCATAACCTAGAATCATAGCACTCCATGATACAATATCTTTGATTGCTAAATCCTCAAAAACTATATCTGCATCAAGCAAGCTTCCACACTTCAAATACATATCAATAATAGCACTTCCAACTACCTCATCCAAATGCATCCCATCTTGAATAATCTCCATATGCAGAAGCCTTCCCTGTTCTAGTGCCTCTTGTCAACCATCGAGAGCATCCCCTTTTTCTGTTCGAAAAAAACGAAAGAGAGAGAGCCTGAGCTGGCTTTGCTCCTCTCCTTTTTGATAAGGCCCCTATCCCCACACATTCAAAGTGTGTTAAGTGCAGTTTGGCATGCGACCCTGATCACATTTCTCCATATCTCTGAATTTTTTCCAACGATGTGTCGAAGATCAATTTCCGGAAATCGGTCAAACGATTGTAATTGATGGTTGATAAGAAAGCATTCCCCCTTGAACCAAAGCCGCTTCTGATTTCCTTTGCACGTCAGTATCTCTTATGCTCTTAGGAGGCTTGTCCATGCTCAATCCCTTTTCTCCACATCCCTGCAATCAATATCTCCACATGCTTCCCATCAATTATCAAATTCATGCTTCAAGTACCTGAAATCAAGCGTATTTTCCTGCCAAATAGAACTGCATTAGTGCATAAAACCAACCATTTATTGAGCTAACAAGCCATGAGCAGAGGGAGAAGGGTACGAGTGAAGAAGGAGGTGTCTAAGATGATTTCGGTTTTCCTCTACCCATTCAATAGGGCATAATATCTGGGGATAGGGGGATAAGTGGAGGATGACTGGGAAGATTGGGAACCAAGAGTCACGAACGGTTTTCTCCAGATAAGGCACCATCCCATGGCTCAAGTTCCAATCTCCTGATTTTCCATTTTCTGTTTCTCTATCTTCATTTGTATCTGTGTAGGAGTGGGAAAATAAAATCAAGTCCTACTTTGTTCCATTCACTTGTCAATCTGACTGCCGCATGTCTATGGATCCTTTGTTACTGTGAAACCTTCTTAGAACGTATGCACTTAGATTCATCTAGAGGCTGGGAATAGAAGTATAGCTCGTCTCTGGTCTAGTCATCAGTCATGATCCGGAGTATGTTGGTTGTTTGTGAAGAGAGTACATTGGCGCTGAGGATTCACTAAGAAAAGGGGGATCATTATCTGCATCATCATCAATCGGCCTCCTCAAGATACAACACCGATGAGCTCAGTTGAGCATTGCATTCCATCTGCTTGGTGATATTATGCTCGACTATCAATCCAGATAAGAGGCAACAGTGGGTGGGGGCGGAGAGGATGCCTTCTTCATCAGTCAGGAGTCCTCAGGACTTGTCTCCGCACCGCCCTTCGCCTGCATAATGGTGAGCTTCTGACCTCTCGTGGGCAAATTCATGAGTGTAGGTCCATCTATCATTTGGGAATTGGATGACTTTGAACTCATGAAGGGTTGGACTTATGTTTGTAAATTACCCAACACTGTGACTGAGTCTGGAATTCAGAATTGCATAGTGAGAAATTGAGAATCGTACTGATAATCAAGGCATAACATTACCGTGAGCGTCGAGTTTTCGAGTGCCTCACCGATCCGTGCATGAATGCACAAAGGTGGAAGGAAGAAATAAGCTGAGAGTAAGTGCAGTTTAGAGTTTGAGGCTCGAGAGACATTAACAAGATGGTGGCTAAGTAGGCACGAGATCAGGGATATATTTGACGCCGAGAGAGGGTGATTCGAGGTGCTACGGTGAAAACAAACAGAACCCATTTGACATGAGAGAAAGGGGAATCGATGCTGAGTGAGGATGTTTCAAGGTTCCAGGGTAGGAAAATAGCATCCATACATTATAGGGTAAGAGAGAGAGATACAGAGAGGAAAAGTGAGAGGGCGAGGAGTGAGTGTGGGTGTGTTTGGGTCCGAGAGTAAGGAAGTGTAAGAGTATGGGTATGAGAGTAGTGGGGAGAGGAGTGCATGTGTGTATGTAGGCATGAGTGCATGTGAGTGAGTGCATGCGATCGAGTGAGAGGAGGGAGGTGGAAAAAAGGGTGATTGAGAGGAAGGATCAGGGAGTAAGAATAAGAGGGGGAGAGAGAAAAGAACAGGGAACAGGTGAAACAAGAGCACGTAACCAAGGAGAGTGCGACTTCGAGGGTCAGTTACTATAATTGGGTTTTGAAGTACATCTGAATTCGGGTCTCCATTCTCTTCGCTTCCCACGTATCCATTCAAAGACTATAGGGTGATTTAGAGCAAAGAAGGTGGCCTAATATCGAGCGATTTAGGCAATCCAAGATTGTGTATAGGCATCTTTTCCCTTGGACTAAGAGTGTAACAGTTGGGCACACCTAGCAGAGCTCCACGCATCCCTATTGGAGCATAAGCTAAGAAAATTGGTAGAGAGAGAGAGGTTATATAAGCAATAGAATGATCAGACTTCACAAGGGGGTTTTATACTCTTAGTCTTGAACTTTCCAATTATTAATGAGGAGGGAATATCACTCGGAGGAGAGCTATACATTGTTTTATAAACTTTTTCCAAGGTTTCTATTGAGTACTCACAACTAGATGGATATAAATACCACATGTCATGGGAGTGCTCACAAACCTCATTTGAGGGGTTATGGACCTTATAGAAATCAATAATGGGTTAAGTACATACGTAAGAGGATATCTCTACCTTGGTTCAATTTATTCTTAGAGCAAAGGAGGGTGTGGAATTTGTCCTACATTATTTGGTATGCATGTGAATGAGTCTTCTAGATACATTGGGGAAGTTGATCACCAATTTCCCTAAGCTTCAATATATGATATTGAATCATCTCATCAACTTTCATGCATGTTTTGGCCTCCTTACATGACTATTCCAAAAGATTTTTGCTTTGATAGAGATTCTCCAACTCCAACCAAGCCTGAAGAGAGGATTTGCACCCATAACAATAAGTGAGAGGGTTTCAACATATCTTGAATCCCATCTGGACTACTCTTTTGATGGGTGAATTTGCTTCCCTTTGTCTATATGGATGAAGACATAGTTTCTTCTTTTTCCTCTTCAATCTGTTGAGCGAAAATTGGGGTAGCAAGCTTCTAGACGAAGAAATGATATTTTTTGTAGCTTGTCTTGGCCTTAGATATTTTCCATTAACAATATTTGACAAGTCCTAGGAAACTAGCAAATTCATCATCATGAAACTACACATTGGATAATTGGACATTCTATCAAGCTTGCCTTTGTGTCAATCTTTCTTTATAATCACTTATGTTGGGAATACGTTACGTATGTACACAAGGCTCTAGTACCAAATGTTGGAAGTGAGGCAGGCCTTATATAACCACATATGGATCTTTCCAACACTTAGAAATTAGCACATACAACCCTTGAACCGAATAAAATAGATGAAGTGACAATGAGAGTAGTGAAGATACAAGAGATGTAAAGAGAAACATAAAGGACTGCTCAAAAAATAAATGCTTAATGAAGTTTTGACAATGTGAAATAATATTACAAAATTAAATGTAGGTTGGAAATAAAATGGTGTCTAGGAGGATATGCCTAGGAGCTTGAAGAGTGTGTGTGTGTGTGTGTGTGTGTGTGTGTATGCAAATATGTAAGAAGATGATTTCATATGCACAATCCAATTGCAACCCTAAAAATGGAGCCTCCTATGATGTATAAGCAACAATATGTTCTTCCATAGTTGAAGTAGAAGGTATAAACCTAGTACAACAACAACAACCATGAGAAATCAGCTAGTTACACATCAATGCATGCGAAGGAGATAGAGGGCAACGCCAATATCTACAACCAAAATTGGCCATCTCAAAAACCAAGGATTTTTGGAATTTAGTTCAATCATACCATTGATTTCCAACATCTATACTTTATAAATTAAGGCTCAAAGCCTTACTTTATAATATTCCTTTCCCTTAGTTCTACTTTTCTCAAAATCCCATTGGGAGGCATATGGAAAGGATGCTATGATGGTTGCTCCCACTACTCCGTACATATTCATCTATATGTGTTGTTTTCCCGTATCCTTCCCCTTAAGAAAACCCTCGAGAAGTTATTGACGTAAGTGGAAATATCATCTCTCAAAGCTCCTAGTATCACCCATATACAACCACCTTCCAAAACATCAGTCCCATAAAAACAACATTAATCAAGTCATTATAGTCCATAAAACATGATGTTTCTTTGATGGAGTAGTCAGTTGAGAGACAAGTGTGAAACTCTATGGAGATAGTAGACCATAGAAAATAGAATAAATTTCCATAAGAAAATTGATTTCAAACCCTTATTGAACCAATATGGTAGACTTGCCCTCATATCCCTTTAGGTATTGTAACCTTGAGTGCAACCAAAAGCAATATTTTATACCTAATCCTTTCTCATGTCTATGGAAATTTGTCATTTAGTTCATGAATCCTTGGTTTAGGATCCATATAATTTGGACTAAATTCTATTGGAAGAGTCTTTATTAGCACTATGATACAAAATTTTTAGTCTTGCTCTTCCCCTTAATTTGAAAACAGTATGAATGTAGAAACCTTCCTTTATGAGATTCAGAAAATCCATAAGTATCAATATTCCTAAATGTACTAAGGTATTGTCCTTCTATATCATGACTAAACATGAATTAAGAAGATAGTACTTGTACATGGTGGATTTATATCTTTCTCTTAAAAATCTAAAATAAAAAGTCATCAATCAAGTTCTATCCTATGTAATGCAAACAACTAGATCTTCCTCATCTAGTCTAAGACCATCACTAGAAATATACAAAATAACCTCTCATCTAGAGTATTCAGGCGAGGCTTAACCTAAGCACATTGAATGAATAATCTCCTTATTCTATATAATAGGTTAGTTCTACCCCCATTTTCACAATCTAAAAGATAAACTTCCAATTTTCACTATTTTTCTAGGAGAAGCTAGAGTTACTTCCTCTAGAATTAAATCCCTTTGAAAATTTTTCTTTATGAATAAATTGGACTTCTACCAAACCATCTCATGGATCCTCTCAAATTGGTTTCCTAAGTGGCTAAGAAATATATGCTTCACCATGTTAGTCAAGTGATAATATAGACTAAGCTTTTACTTCTCATGATATCCCATAATCTGATGTATACTATTTTGAGACTCTCTTGAAGGCAACAATTCTTCACTAACATATTCTTTTCTTGCCAGGTTGAAACTTCCTATTCATGATAAATTTATTTATCCTTTACTTAAAAATGTTGAAACTCATAAGAAGAAAATTCTACTAAAGTTACTCTAACATGTGTATCTAGGTCTTGTCTTCCTTTATTCTACTTAGTATCTTTTCAAATCTTTAAGTTTAATCAAGCTTTAAATTCTATATGCCTTGAATCATAGACATATTATCATTAGATATCTTTTCCTTAATGTTCTTATACTCAATCAATTGGACCATTGAATTTTGCAATTCCTATGCCTATGTGCATAGTATACTTTAAGTTTGCATGACATGTCAATGTCTTTATGCCATCATGGTGCATCTGTGTGAATGGGATTCATAAACTTAGTGATGAAAATGGTGCATGTGCATGTGCACCCACTCATGTATGTCCCCTCGAGATACAATTAACCCCTTGCCTAAAATTTATGTCTAGTCAAAGTTTGAGGTAGGCGCAATTCATGTCGTCAATAATATAAACAATGAATATGGTTCCCCTATTGGTGAACCCCTTATACAAAAATATATGCCCTTATAAATTGCACAATTTCAGTCATTTGAGGCAAGTAAAACTATTCTAAAATACAAATAAAGCTTTTCTAGACCTTTCCAAAAAATTATAGAGCACACCAAAAGTTGAGATGTAAAAACACACTTCCATGTTGCATTTCAAAGTATTTTCCCACCATATGATTTGAAAAATTTGTCAATGCCATGTAAATTATTGTTGGAAAAGAGAATGTTGATAATTGTTTCTTGACGCAAAACAATTGAAGCTCCTCCAATTCTTATAAACTTAATGTTCTCAAAAAAAATGCAAGATGAGATTTCAAACAAACCAAAAATCTTTGAAATTTGACACTTGAAGAGAGAGCATGTAGTCAAAGGTGATTGACTGTGTGAGTCACTAGTTGGAAACTATGTTTGAATGTGTTATTTGCAAGTCCACCATCGAAGCATGAGACACACACATGTAGATTCATGAAGGGTATCTTTCACCCACACCATAAGCAGTCCATTTCAACGTTCATAAGACTCATGTCCTCCAATCCTTTCCCAAATCCTACTACAGGAGAGTTCTGGTTCAAGGCCAATACTTCATAAATTAAGGCTTAAATCCTTACTTTGTAACACATTTACTTGCATTTCTCTAGGTTGTTAATAGTCTCTTATATCCCTTACGTTTTTGTGTTTTTTCTCATGGATTGCAACAAATAATTGATACATTTTCTTTTTTCTTTATTCTCTCTCTCTCTCTCTCACGCACACACACATACATAGACACACAAACACATACATTTATGTGCATCCAAACTAGATTGGGCTTTGTTAGGGTTTCTTGGAGCTACCACATCTTGTGTGTGCATGTAGCCCCAATTCAATGATCTTTGTTAGGGCGTCGTAAAGTTTTGAAATGTCTAGCTAGGCTTGAATGCATTCAATGTCTTATTCTATGCAAAAAGGCTAACACATACATTTATGTGCATCCAAACTAGATTGGGCTTTGTTAGGGTTTCTTGGAGCTACCACATCTTGTGTGTGCATGTAGCCCCAATTCAATGATCTTTGTTAGGGCATCGTAAAGTTTTGAAATGTCTAGCTAGGCTTGAATGCATTTAATGTCTTATTCTATGCACAAAGGCTAGTCTCTTTTTGACCATGACACTAGGTAGTTAACAAACCACTTGTTCTTAAGCCCAATGAAAACAATAGTGTTCCAAAAACGCATCATAATGTAACCCTATGTGGGTGAGAGTCTAGATTGGCTTTAACTAAAAAAATTTTAAAGCATCACATGTGAATATGTGAGGCAGGGAGAGTGACATACAACTAAAACAAAGGTAGAAGTGGAGATAGAGGTCCAAAAACTAGAAAATGAAATCAATCAAAATGAAAAGATTATGGACAACAAAGTGATAAACATCATTAACCACCTCATTAAGATGAGGACGGAAATGAAGAAGGTGAAGAGGTAAAGACAAGAAGAAAAATAAGGGGGCACATTAGCAAAAGAGTCAGAAATTGTTAGTGTGTAAATATTAAGCCATAGAAGACAAATTCAAGTCTTTGATGAAGACACAAAGTTCCTTCTAATGTTGAAAATGGGATAGACTTAAACCCCAAAACATAGTAGTTCAAAAGATAAAATAAGTAATTGAAAAAAATGAAGTAAGAGACGAAATAAAACACAATTTGTGCAACTATAGAAAATGCACAAAGGAATCTGATTGAATGCTTGTTTCATAGGTCTTAATAATGGTACATTTCTAGAACATCGTGTGACACTTCTAGGAAGATGCCTTTGGTCATGCAACTTATAGATATGGACTCTTAAGTTGGCTTAAGAATAGGGATTCTATTCTTCGACTTATGAGAGAGACAATATCTAGATGACAATCTTGAAAAGGATGCAAATTCAGGATTGTAAATGTTTTATGCGACAAATAATCGATCTCGTAAAGAAGGGTATTGTGGCTTTTATTAGGTTGGTGTGTTATCATTGATGGATATCAAATAAAGTGGTTATGTATCATAGGGAATACTCAAGGATGTAAAATTTTAGTGCTGAAGTCCAATGGGTTGCTTTGAATACACAAAGTGACACATCACATATGAATCAAAGATAGCCATGAATGGAGGGCATCTTATAGAAATTTGAATTAAGACACACTACATGGAAATACACTATTAGAGGATTAAGTAGAGTTACAACTCTATTCAAGAAGAAGTTGCATATGAGCAATTGGTTATGATGCGCCCAAATGCATGATTTTTACGGGTAGATTTCTCTTCAAGGAGAACCATATAGTGTACATGGAAAAAAGTTGATTCTTTGTGAAGGGGTTACACACTAAACTTAGATTAGATGTCAAGATACATTTTGAAATGTTCTTTCGCACACTTTCTTTATCCATATTGAGACTTATGAACGTTTACATGCACATCAAAGTACCATTTCTAGATACATCCTCCTTAATCACATTTTTACACATTTCACATGGACATCACTTCAAAAATTCGGCTATGCCTTAGAACAAGTTGTAGGATTACATATCTATAGATTTGTCTAGATGGTTGAGGATCTAGCATCCTCTTAGTTCAGCCAATATGCATGTCCCCTAGTTTGGGGGCCTATAATGGTAGGGATGGCCATGATGTATTATAGTACCATATCCACACTAGATAGGTGTTAGAGTGACTCCATTAAAGGCAAAGAGCCAAAAGTGTGTGTTGAAGGATGACTAAGAAAAGAGCCATGGAGTTAACATTTTTAGACAACTTAAGGAGGTGGAAAACTTGATTATATATAAGAAATTTGTTTAAAAAATCATATATTTCCTTTCCTTCCACCCTCTCTAAGAGGTGATCAATGATCAACAATTGATAGCTATCTCTTATGGGGGGAACATGATGCTCTAGCAACCCAGAATTGATAACTATCTCTTATGGGAGGAACATTTTCTAATTCTTTGCAAGTGTGGCAGTATGTGGTTATTAGCATGTACAATGAAGCATGAGATGACCCAAAATGGACTCACCCATCTAATTTTTCCATTTAGGTCACCAAATACTTCATTTTATTGGACTGTGAAGTATATGTGATCCACTTTAATTTATTATGGAGCTACTAAGCATATGATAGGTTACAGAAAGGTATCTTCTTCCCTTTCAAACTCTTCAGGTAGAAGAGTGACCATTACAGATGGCCATGATTTGGATGTTGGTGGTGTTGGAGAGGTAACCCTTAAGTTAAGAACAGATGGAAATTTCACAATTTCTAATGTTCTTTGAAGAAGAATTTGCTCTTTATCTCTACTTTCTTGTCAGATGGTTATAAAGTAGTTTTTAAGAAAGATTCATGTCAAATCCTCTCACTTGATGAGGAGGATTGTCTACTTCAAGGTGAAAACAAAAGTGGCATGTTTGTGTTATCCAAAATTAGTCATGCTAATGTTGCTAAGTCTACTACACCTAAGGAGAACATGAAGTTATGGCATGCTAGATTCGGTCATATAAGTTACATAGCTCTCAAACATATCAAAGATCAAGGTATGGTGGAGAGTTTGCCTACTTTTGCTTTACCGGATGATGCAGAGTCTATGTGAAGGATATCTTGAAGAAAAGATTCATACCTTTCAAGAAACATGAATACATCATATCCACAAGGAAGTTGTAGATCATACATTTAGATGTGAATGGTCCAATGAGAATAGATTCTAGTCAAGGTTTCAGGTACTTTGTTATGTTCATTGATGATTTCTCAAGATATTCATGGATTTACGATCTTAAAGTGAAGTAGAAGGTTTTTCCTACTTTCAAGAAGTTCTTAGCTATAGTTGAAAATGAAAGTCAGTCAAAGATCTAGATTTTGAGAAGTGATAGAGGAGGAGAGTACATGTCTAAAGACATCTTTTCTTGAAGACAAAGGTATCTCTCATCAACTCAATATTACTTACACACCAAAACAAAATGGTAGTGTAGAGAGAAAGAATAGGATACTTGTTGAAAGAATGCGAAGTATGATATCATCCAAATGGCTTTCTCCCAAGTTTTGGTTTGATGCAGCTAATCACATTTTGATTAGGTCTTCCACAAAAGCTTTAAAGGTCATCACACCTTATGAAGCCTATTATGGGAAGAAACCCAAGGTGAGTTACTTCAAAGTTTTTGGTTCCCTAGTTTATGTTCACATTGAGAAGAAGGATCATGAAGGATCATGGTAAGCTTGATGCAAAAGCCATTAAATCATCTTTATTGGTTATGCAATTCAAAGCAAAGGATACAGATGCTATGTTCCAGATATAGGTGATATCCTACTCTCGCACAATGCAAATATTGCAAAAAGTCAAATTGATGACGAGGAAAAAAATTCCAGATTTCATGAAGGCAGATGACTGCATTTTTAAGAAGGAATTTGGATGCTTACATTCAACCATACAAGGGGGTGATGAGCCTTCTCAAACCCTAAGAGATACAAGTAAAGAGAAAATTTCATTACCTACACTAGTACCTAGTCCATTATCAATATTTCTTGAAGTTCCGACTTAAGAAGTTGGAAAAGATAGAACCGGTAATGATACCACTACTTTT
Source organism: Ceratopteris richardii (assembly GCA_020310875.1). Taxonomy (NCBI): domain Eukaryota; kingdom Viridiplantae; phylum Streptophyta; class Polypodiopsida; order Polypodiales; family Pteridaceae; genus Ceratopteris; species Ceratopteris richardii. The sequence continues at coordinate 60,133,478 of CM035412.1, read as the reverse complement.
CAAGAGTACGCCAAAGTGGTTATATCAAACATGGAAGGACAGTGGTATACAAGAATACATTGGAAGAACCAGAAGGCAAACAAGGAGACAACAAGGAGACTAGGTAAATTATGCAAAACATTTTGAGATTCATAATGTTTTAGCTCTTACTTCAATTAAAAATGAACCAGCTAGTGTTCAAGGTGCACTACAAAGTGATATGATTATCTTACTTCAATTAAGAATGAACCAGCTAATATTCAAGATACACTACAAAGTGATATGATTATCAAAAGCTTTGAGTTCAAGTACAAAGATGAGTGTATCTACATGATAGCAACAGTTTTTTCGGAAATCCTTTTCGAAAAGCATGGACGATGTTGCACGATTCCAATAGCTTTTATCGATAACTTTTTGTTCAAATTAGCTCTTTGCTTGGGGCTCATAATCTATAAATTGAGAGCCTTGCTCATTGTTCATTGTCACTCAAACATAACTCAAGGATCATCTCAAGGAGCTTAAGTGCTCAACACAAGGAGAAGGTCTTCTTGAAGAGTGTTCACACACTCTTGAGGAGGTGATCACTGGGAGGCCATCTTGAAAGAGGAGTTCTCACACTCTTGGAGGAGTTGTGATCTATTTTAAGAGATATCTGGAGAACATTCTACCAATTAGTTGTTAAGTCTATTTCCGTTCTTACTTCCTAAGTCACTTGTTTTTTATTTAGGTTGATCAAAATTTGGGTTTCTTGTAAAACATTCTGATTTAGGTTGATCAAAATTTGGCTTTCTTGTAAAACAGTTCTAAACTGTTCATATTCTCCATTTTCTCTCTCTCTCTCTCTCTCTCTCACACACACACACACACACACACACTCTTCATACCTCTTATGCACAAATCTCTTGTATCTAGTTCCTATTTTTGCCTAGATATAGATATTGTCAGTTTGTATCATATACACATTGTAATTTGACATTCATATATTGCACTTGAAATCCTTTCTATTCTCTCTCTATCTCACTCATCTATTTTTGAGTCTTAAGGTGTGAACGTTAAGGTTCATCGTAAACTTGTGATATATTGTTATTGTGGCCCACTACCACTTCCAACATAAATATAAACATGATAAACTAAGAATCATCTACAACATTAACAAGAAACATTGGGAAGAAGTGGACAAAATCCACATGTCCTAGCTAGGAAGCAAAATGGCAAAGCTCAGCATATCATAAAGTGCTTATCAGGTGAACACACACACTATCTCTTACCTAACATCTGTAGAAAAAGCTTGTATTAAAGTAAAAACGTTCTTTAGTAGATAAAAAACAACGAACCAAGGTGATCCCAAGCCTGGACTTGCAGTAGCAAGGCCATCTGTTGTCGAGGACATCCAAATTAATCTAGCTGACTGTAGTGCATTTTGGTTCTCCATTCAAACATCCAGCTGATATAAAGATGTCCATAACCTCTCTATAGCCATCTCTTTGTATATTTATAAGGTAGACACAAATATCTTTTGTCGTCATATATCTTGACCCTCGATGTCGGGAAGATTTACATCTTCCAGTTGATGACCAGAGAAAATGAAAACAACGTAATTGGTGAATTCTAAACCTCGTTTTCACTGTTGAACAATTGTTCTGGATTGAATTAACTACTTTTGAAGTGTTTGCAAGTACAAGAAATGATGAAGAAAATATGCTCAAATTAGGGTTTATCCTAATTACTCTCAATTAATGAGTATTTCATATTTATACATGCTTGATTCATGGGTATTTAACCCTAGGGTTTTCTAAGTTCATATGATTTTATGTCAATTAGGTTCATCTGAAGGGTCTCAAAAGATTCTAATGGGTTCATGTTAGGGTTTACAAGGGATCAGAAATATTTTAATGGGTTAACAATGATTTCCAAAGGGTTTAATAGGGTTTTGATGGGTTTTAAGTAGGTTTTCTAGGGTTTTAGAATGTTTCAAGGGTTAAAATAATTAATATTTAAGGAAATTAATCTATAACTAAACATTGGTTCAATAACAAAAATTAAAATATGGTTTAATTAATTATTTAATCATGTATGTGCATTTAATACTAAGGTTCTAATTAATTAAAATCTTAACCTAAGCTTAAATTAATTGATTTATTTAAATAAGAAATGTAGGCTAATTAGATTAAAATGGTAAATTAAATGGATAAATAACTAGTGGTCTATATGAGTACTAGGAAAAAGAATGGTTTATAGAAGATGTGTAACTAAAGTGATTGAAAGAGTGGTTGGAATAAATGATGCAATTAAAGGAAGATAAAGAGAAACTTTAAATGAATGGTGTATATGAAAAAGGTTAAAAGACTGGAGTAAGTGAGTTGTGTAAATAAAGTCAATTTAAAGTGTGGTGAAAGTAAGGAGATTAAAGTGTGGTTGTAGATTAAAAGTTAAAACCAAAAGAGTGGATTAGGAAGGACTTGTGTATGTATTTAAATGTGTGTTGAGCTCAAGTTTCTCCTAATGTTTTGCAGGTACTGTCTCCTTCTCTTTACTTTCTTCTGTTTTTCCTTCTTTCTCATTAGACCCTCCTCGTGCTCGGGATATTGAGCCGTCGTCCTGCTGTGTACGATGATCTTGATATGCCCCATGCTGCTGCATGAATGATTGTCCGGCCGGAAGCATGACCATGCCTATTCCGTGGCTTGGTCAGAGTCCTTGCAGTAGTGTGTGTGTATGTGTGTATGTGATATGTGTGTGTGTGCGTGTATGATGTGAAGTGTATGTGTGTGTGAAGTGTGTGTATGTGATGTATGTGTGTGAAGTGTGTGTATGTGATGTATGTGTGTATGTGTGAAGTGTGTGTATGTGATGTATGTGATGTGTATGTGACGTGTGTGTGTATGTGTGTATGTGATATGTGTGTGTGTGCGTGTATGATGTGAAGTGTATGTGTGTGTGAAGTGTGTGTATGTGATGTATGTGTGTGAAGTGTGTGTATGTGATGTATATGTGTGTATGTGACGTGTGTGTGTATGTGTGTATGTGTGAAGTGTGTGTATGTGATGTATGTGTGTGTATGTGTGTATGTGATATGTGTGTGAAGTGTGTGTATGTGATGTGTGTGTGTATGTGATGTGTGTATGTGCGTATGTGATGTGTGTATGTGTGTATCTGATATGTGTGTGTGTGCGTGTATGATGTGAAGTGTATGTGTGTGAAGTGTGTGTATGTGATGTGTGTGTCTGTATGTGATGTGTGTATGTGCGTATGTGTGTGCGTGTACGATGTGAAGTGTATGTGTGTGAAGTGTGTGTATGTGATGTGTGTGTGTGTATGTGATGTGTGTATGCAACGCACAGACAGAGAAGGAGAGAGAGAGAGAGGAGAGAGAAGAGAGAGAGAGAGAGAGAGAGAGAGAGAGAGAGAAGGAAAGAGAGAGAGGAGAGAGAAGAAAAGAGAGAGAGAGAGAGAGAGAGAGAGAGAGAGAGAGAGAGACTCTCCCTCCCCTCCTCTGTCAGCGCGGCAGCGCGCAGACAGAGAAGGAGAGAGAGAGAGAGGAGAGAGAAGGAAAGAGAGAGAGAGAGAGAGGAGAGAGAAGGGGAGAGAGAGAGAGAGAGAGAGAGAGAGAGAGAGAGAGAGAGAGAGAGAGAGAGAGAGAGAGAGAGAAGGAAAGAGAGAGAGAGAGGAGAGAGAAGGAGAGAGAGAGAGAGGCAGAGAGAGAACGGGGAAGAGAGAGCAGGCGCAGAGAGAGAGAGAGAGAGAGAGAGAGAGAGAGAGAGAGAGAGAGAGAGAGAGAGAGAGAGAGAGAGAGAGAGAGAGAGAGAAGGAAAGAGAGAGGAGAGAGAAGAGAGAGAGAGAGAGAGAGAGAGAGAGAGAGAGAGAGAGAGAGAAAGAGAGAGAGAGGAGAGAGAAGGAAAGAGAGAGAGAGAGAGAGAGAGAGAGAAAGAAAGAGAGACGCAGAGAAAGAAAGAAAGAAAGAGAGAGAGAGAGATAGGGTTAACGTTTTCCTAAGTTAATTAGGTAGATAATTTTAACGAAGTTATTAATCTAGTTAGGAATATTTATGTATTGCTTTCAATAGGTAAATAAGGTTTATTATATTGTTTATTTAGCATTTGGCAAAGTATAATTAGATAAGTATTTTTACAAGTTCAATTAGATTTAGTCTCTTCGTGTAAATACAAGTGTGTATGTGTAGCTATTCATGTTAGTATGTATGAACTTTTGAAATATGGTTATAAGCATGAGAGTATATCTATATGCATGAATGAGAAAGCGTATTAGAACATGTGAATGGAATGTGTATTCATATGTACATTAGTATATGTATGGTTAGTGAATGCATGAGCATGTGTATGAATGCATATGTATGAGCTAATGAATGTGTGTATGCATGTTAGTTCATATTTATACTACATTTACATGAGTATATGTATTCCAAAAGGAGTGATGTATGTGCATGGTTATATGTATTTAGAAGTGCATGAAAGTATGTTAACATGTTTTAATGTATGTAAAGTATATGTTTAATATTTCTCATTAATTTTTGTTAGATTACTAATATTCCTATTGTTTTGCAGAAACATTGAAGATTACAATTAATTGAAGTGAAGACAATTGAAGTGAAGCGACAGCTTAAAGATCCAATTAAACCTTATCTTCCCGATTTAGTCAAAATACCCATTTGTTTAGACATTTATCCAATTATCTAGACTTTACATTTGTATTAGCTTATTAATTCATTTAGTCAAACCAATTTAGCATGAGATTGTTTCCATTATTTTCTTTCATGTCTTCCGATTTAAACCATGAATTTGAGCAAAGTCGAATTGAAACTACAACCGAATCCATAGGATTAGTATCAGAAGAACGTATTAAAGATAATAGTACTAATGAAAACTCCATTATTCCAACTATTGAGAATGTCCCGTCAACTCTAGACAGACCAAAACCCTCTAGCTTACCTGATAGTTTAGGAGAAGAACCCATTATGGAAGTTTCAATCTCATATCAGGAAGCTGTTGCTAAGTACAAAGCCGCCTGTCCTTATGGTCCATAGCTATTTAAACTATTTAAAGACCTTAGTTTCAATCATAGAAATAGGTAATTTAAATTGTTTTGTCATTAGAACCCTTATTTTCATAAGCCTGAGTTTGCTACAGACACCTCGCATGTGCCGAACGATTTAGGCGGATGACTTGATCCACCATCCGAGCATCTCTCACGACCCGACATTGGTTAACCTGACGTGAACAAACGGCGTTGCAGCTCAGGTATAAATTTTAAATTTTGCATTGCATCTACATTCATACGATTTTACATCAGTGCAGCTGCGTCTTCATCCCTGGAAGCTGTGGCATTTACGTGAGCTTGCAATCTTCTTGGTGTCGAGGGCTGGTCTGGTGACCTGAGCGCCTCCACGAAGATTGGCAAGTAGGAGAACCTCGTCGCGCCACCCCTTTCATCAACAATTGAAGCACAAAACGTTTGCACCCATTTTTAGCAAACTATGTATTTAGGTTTTGATTCAAATCAATAAATGTATTGAGTTTCACAGAAAGCACTGTTTTGAGCCTCATCTTCGAGCAGTTAGTATAATTCTTTACCCTTACATTCTTGGGTGCAAAATTTTATTTAAGGTTAAATTATTGGTATAGGTTAAAGGCAACTGTTTGTTAATCATAGGTTAAGCGTTAATCATAGCTTTACTTGAAGCATATTGGCATAGTATAAACTTATCAAACTGGACTCTAACGGAATTTCAGAATTAGTAGCTGAACATAAGGAAAGAGTAACAAAAGAAGTTCAGGATATAGTTAGAATTGTTCAAGCTAGGTCAAAACAAACTCCAAAAATGGACGAGCTATTTCAAACTATGATGCACGAGACGCAAGGACAAAAAGTAGTTGAAACGTTATTAAAGGATAAAGGGAAATTTACTGGTATGAATGTTACAAATTATTTAGACACGTTTGAGGAATTAGCCAAGTTACACGACTTGCCTGATACAAAGTGGAAATCCTATCTTGGACGACTTGCCATAGGTACAGTGAAAGCTATTATGGATCTACATGACGATAAGGAATGGGATGAGGTTAGAAAAGAGCTACATAAAGAATTTTATTTAGAGGACTATAGTCAACACAGTAGAGAGGGATTTATGAAATGGATTAGTTCTCCTAAGCCTCACATTTCTTTAACTCAACTCCATGGCGAATTTATGAAAAGATTCTCTCAATTACCTGAACAAGATAGAGTTGCCCTTACCCCAGATATCATTTTATATTTCCTTAAAATCTTGACTCCAGATATAAGGGTAGAGGTTGAGCGTAGGCTTGAAGAACCGGGAAGGAAATATGGGCTTACAGATGACTGGGGTGTAGTGAAAACTGTAGTTGAGGCGGTTGCTCACATGAACCAACGTAAAACACTCCTTTATGATTCGATGTCTCAACCATCTTCCAGTTTTCCTCCGATTCAGGCAACTAGGAATACACATATAGATTCAAAAGTTGAGCCTACAACATCCACATCTAGAGTACCAACCGAGTTACAATTTGAGATTTTGTTTAACAAGTTGGACAATATGATGCATATGCACGAGAATATGTCTAAAGAGGTAGCGGCTTTGCAGAATGTGGTGTATGCTTTAAACCTACAAGATAAACCTGCAATGCAAGCTCATCCGACTATTTATCCTCAACCAGTAAATGCTCCAAATCCACCATTAGTAGCTCCGAATCATCCATTAGTACCTCCTAATCCACCTTTTATACCTCCTAATCCTCCAGTTGTACCCCAACCAATTCCTCAACCGATTCCTCAAGCATTTAACCAAAGAAATTTCAATGAAAGGAGAAATGCCAATGTGAAGTTTGTTTTGACCTAGCTTGAACAATTCTAACTATATCCTGAACTTCTTTTGTTACTCTTTCCTTATGTTCAGCTACTAATTCTGAAATTCCGTTAGCGTCCAGTTTGATAAGTTTATACTATGCCAATATGCTTCAAGTAAAGCTATGATTAACGCTTAACCTATGATTAACAAACAGTTGCCTTTAACCTATACCAATATTTTAACCCGTAAATAAAATTTTGCACCCAAGAATGTAAGGGTAAAGAAATTATACCAACTGCTCGAAGATGAGGCTCAAAACAGTGCTTTCTGTGAAATTCAATACATTTATTGATTTGAATCAAAACCTAAATACATAGTTTGCTAAAAATGGGTGCAAACGTTTTGTGCTTCAATTGTTGATGAAAGGGATGGCACGACGAGGTTCTCCTACTTGCCAATCTTCGTGGAGGCGCTCAGGTCACCGGACCAGCCCTCGACACCAAGAAGATTGCAAGCTCACGTAAATGCCACAGCTTCCAGGGATGAAGACGCAGCTGCACTGATGTAAAATCGTATGAATGTAGATGCAATGCAAAATTTAAAATTTATACCTGAGCTGCAGCGCCGTTTGTTCACGTCGGGTTCACCAATGTCGGGTCGTGAGAGATGCTCGAATGGTGGATCAAGTCATCCGCCTAAATCGTTCGGCACACGCGAGGTGTCTGTAGCAAACTCAGGCTTATGAAAATAAGGGTTCTAATGACAAAACAATTTAAATTACCTATTTCTATGCCTGAAACTAAGGTCTTTAAATAGTTTAAATAGCTATGGACCGTAAGGACGGGCGGCTTCGTACTTAGCAACAGCTTCCTAATATGAGATTGAAACTTCCATAATGGGTTCTTCTCCTAAACTATCAGGTAAGCTAGAGGGTTTTGGTCTGTCTAGAGTTGACGGGACATTCTCAATAGTTGGAATAATGGAGTTTTCATTAGTACTATTATCTTTAATACGTTCTTCTGATACTAATCCTATGGATTCGGTTGTAGTTTCAATTCGACTTTGCTCAAATTCATGGTTTAAATCGAAAAACATGAAAGAAAATAATGGAAACAATCTTATGCTAAATTGAATTAATAAATTGGTTTGACTAAATGAATTAATAAGCTAATACAAATGTCAAGTCTAGATAATTGCATAAATGTCTAAACAAATGGGTATTTTGACTAAATCGGGAACATAAGGTTTAATTGGATCTTTAAGCTGCCGCTTCACTTCAATTGTCTTCACTTCAATTAATTGTAATCTTCAATGTTTCTGCAAAACATTCGGAATATTAGTAACCTATAATGAAAAATATTAAACATATACTTTACATACATTAAAACATGTTAACATACTTTCATGCACTTCTAAATACATATAACCATGCACATACATCACTCCTTTTGGAATACATATACTCATGTAAATGTAGTATAAATATGAACTAACATGCATACACACATTCATTAGCTCATACATATGCATTCAAAAGATAGATATACTCTCATTTATGCATATAGATATACTCTCATGCTTATAACCATATTTCAAAAGCTCATACATACTAACATGAATAGCTACACTTATACACACTTATATTTACACGAAGAGACTAAATCTAATTGAACTTGTAAAAATACTTATCTAATTATACTTTGCCAAATGCTAACTAAACAATATAATAAACCTTATTTACCTATTTAAAGCAATACATAAATATTCCTAACTAGATTAATAACTTCGTTAAAATTATCTACCTAATTAACTTACGAAAACGTTAACCCTATCTCTCTCTCTCTCTTTCTTTCTTTCTTTCTCTGCGTCTCTCTCTCTTTCTCTCTCTCTCTCTCTCTCTCTCTCTCTCTCTCTCTTTCCTTCTCTCTCTCTCTCTCTCTCTCTCTCTCTCTCTCTCTTTCCTTCTCTCTCTCTCTCTCTCTCTCTCTCTCTCTCTCTCTCTCTCTCTCTCTCTCTCTCTCTCTCTCTCTCTCTCTCTCTCTCTCTCTCTCTCTCTCTCTCTCTCTCTCTCTCTCTCTCTCTCTCTCTCTCTCTCTCTCTCTCTCTCTCTCTCTCTCTCTCTCTTTCTTTCCTTCTCTCTCCTCTCTCTCTCTCTCCTTCTCTGTCTGCGCGCTACCGCGCTGACAGAGGAGGGGAGGGAGAGTCTCTCTCTCTCTCTCTCTCTCTCTCTCTCTCTCTCTCTCTCTCTCTCTCTCTCTCTCTCTCTCTCTCCCCCGCTCTCTCTCTCTCTCTTTCCTTCTCTCCCTCTCTCTCTCTCTCTCTCTCTCTCTCTCTCTCTCTCTCTCTCTCTCTCTCTCTCTCTCTCTCTCTCTCCTCTCTCTCTCTCCTTCTCTGTCTGCGCGCTGCCGCGCTGACAGAGGAGGGGAGGGAGTCTCTCTCTCTCTCTCTCTCTCTCTCTCTCTCTCTCTCCTTCTCTGTGCGCGCTGTCGCGCTGCAACAAAGGAGGGGAGGGAGAGATTCTCTCTCACACACATACATCACACACACACGTCACATCATACACGCACACACGCACACACATCAAATACACACACACATCACATACGCACATACACACATCACATACACACACACACACACCAAATACACACACACACATCACATACACACACTTCACACACATACACTTCACATCATACACGCGAACACACACATATCACATACACACACACACGTCACATACACATCACATACATCACATACAGACACTTCACACATACACACATACATCACATACACACACTTCACACACATACACTTCACATCATACACGCACACACACATATCACATACACACATACACACACATACATCACATACACATCACATACACACACATACATCACATACACACACTTCACACATACACACATACACACACACGTCACATACACATATACATCACACACACACACACGTCACATCATACACGCACACACACATCACATACACACATCACATACACACACACATATCACATACACACACTTCACACACATACACTTCACATCATACACGCACACACACATATCACATACACACATACACACACATACATCACATACACACACTTCACACATACACACACATCACATACACACATATACATCACATACACACACTTCACACACATACATCACATACACACACTTCACACACACATACACTTCACATCATACACGCACACACACACATATCACATACACACACACACTACTGCAAGGACTCAGACCAAGCCACGGAATAGGCATGGTCATGCTTCCGGCCGGACAATCATTCATGCAGCAGCATGGGGCATATCAAGATCATCGTACACAGCAGGACATGACGGCTCAATATCTCGAGCACGAAGAGGGTTTAATGAGAAAGAAGGAAAAACAGAAGAAAGTAAAGAGCAGGAGACAGTACCTGCAAAACATTAGGAGAAACTTGAGCTCAACACACATTTAAATACATACACAAGTCCTTCCTAATCCACTCTTTTGGTTTTAACTTTTAATCTATAACCACACTTTAATCTCCTTACTTTCACCACACTTTAAATTGACTTTATTTACACAACTCACTTACTCCAGTCTTTTAACCTTTTTCATATACACCATTCATTTAAAGTTTCTCTTAATTGCATCATTTATTCCAACCACTCTTTCAATCACTTTAGTTACACATCTTCTATAAACCATTCTTTTTCCTAGTACTCATATAGACCACTAGTTATTTATCCATTTAATTTACCATTTTAATCTAATTAGCCTACATTTCTTATTTAAATAAATCAATTAATTTAAGCTTAGGTTAAGATTTTAATTAATTAGAACCTTAGTATTAAATGCACATACATGATTAAATAATTAATTAAACCATATTTTAATTTAGCCCTTGCCAAATCTCTACACAAGTAGTAAAACCACCACATATCTTTTTAGAAGGTTGGATAGTGCCAAGTGGTATACATAATGATGATCTCTTTCACATATATGCTATATACTAGCCTCAGATGCTAGTACAAAAGCTTAACAAGCCATAAATACAATGAACTAAGAATGCTCTGCTCACACTACTGTTCCTTCCACTCAAAGAGAGCTGTTCCATGAACTACCAGCTTTTTCTTCTTTCTTCTTCTTTGACATTGTAAATCAAAATTTTAAAGTAGATAAACGATGAAATTCAGAGAGTATCTTCATGTTCTGACCTCAGCATAGAGGTCCTAAAAGTACATATGTTTACAGTTCTTGAAGATGATCAATTTCCTGAAAGAATCACTGTATGAGAGGAGTCAATAAAGTGCACCCCATTACTCAATAAGTGATGACATCTTCAGAGTAGTGCACTCAAGCTTTGTCTAAAAGGGGTGTGGTGAGGTTATATGCTGGTTTCAACGATGGAAATATTACTGGTTTGTTGGATATTCTCCCTGCTTTCATATTCCAGAAAAGACTTCCATGTTTCTGAAACTGTGTATCACAAAAGCCAATATGAGTACCATTAGCTATGTGGCTGATAAAAGGATAAAAGTGTCTTCTAGTTATCACCCCAAATGTCTCTTTTAATTATCATCCATTTCTAAACAAAAGTTTGACACAGATAACAATTAATAACTTCAGTACTCACAGTTGGAAAACTATCATCATGTTGTCCAGATGGGGGATCCATTCGATTGGATAATTCTGACTCTCTTGCTTCTAAAAACACCCTAGAACAAGATACACATTTAGATTTAGCACACATGACCACATGACCAATAATGAGGAACAATGGAAGCATAATGTTACCGTCGATGGAGATGGAGATCCACACATGCATCAGTCTCATCAACTATTTCTTCCTGTAGCAAGGATCTCTCTCTCTCTCTCTCTCTCTCTCTCTCTCTCTCTCTCTCTCTCTCTCTCTCTCTCTCTCTCTCTCTCTCTCTCTCTCTCTCTCTCCCGGAGAATCATGATTGGCCCTATATTGGCCAAGTTATATGGGGTGGTACTAGAGACAAAGTTGAGTACTCTCGCTGAGAGGAATGGTATCAGGGCCCCAGGACAAGCAGGTTTCAGACGAGATTACTCTACTATTGACTACATCTTCACCTGGAGACGCCTGATCGACCAGGCAAGAGTGAGGAAGAGGAGATTATATTGCTGCTTTGTGGACTTCAGCAAAGCATTTGACACGGTTCCCAGGGAACGACTCTTCAGACTTGATATCGGAGCTCCAGAGGAGATGATATGGGGGATCTATGCTTTATACAAGAGAGTATCTGGTAGAGTCAGAGTATCTGGTAGGATCTATGCCTTATCTGATCCACTTGCTAGCACTATCGGGGTGAAGCAAGGGTGCCTTCTTTCACCCACCCTCTTTGGTCTCTACATTGATGAGATAGTGGACTTCATACAGCAGCAGGGAGGTGATGGCATTGAGGTACGTGGGTCCACTGTCCATATTCTTTTATATGCTGATGATATTGTACTGGTTTCAGAGTCTACAGAAGGTCTACAACATCATCTGCATGGCCTAGATGACTTTTGCAGACACAGAGGGTTATCTGTGAACCTTGGTAAAACCAAGCTCATGATCTTTCATACATCAGCACAGGTACACAGACATAGTCTGTTCACAGCAGCAGGTGGACCGATCGAGGTGGTCCGATCATATGTTTACTTAGGAGTGACATTTACAGCAGCATGAGGGGTCTTCTCTATGTCTCAGGCAGCCCGTGACCGCATCACACTTGGGTATGCAGCACTAGCTTTGATGGAGAGACAATGCCACCAGGCATATTCTCAGGAGCCCCACACAAAGAGGTGGCTCTTCAACACTTTGGTTACGCCAACGCTCATGTACGGGGTAGCCATATGGGGGCCGGGATTAGCTACATCAGTATGGACAGCATTGGAGAGGCGACAGATCCTCATGATTGCCAGACTTATCCGCAGAAAGCCTACAGTACCACATGATATCATTAGAGCAGAGCTCGCTCCACCACCGATGCTAGTTGATGCATGGAGACGAGATTCTTGCTCTGCTGTGCTCGACGTGGGTTCTTTTTTTAAGTGCAGTATGCACTATGTGCTGCTCTGCACACTCAGTAGTCCGATAGAAGATAAATTAGACAGATCAATAGTTCACAAGGTAAATAAGTCACATAAGTCGCGGCAAAAATAGACTACAAGCTCACAGAAGCATCTCTCCATTAATGGAAGCATGGAAGTGTACAAAAAGACGATTTAAGTGGACAAATAATCACTTCTTTGTTGTGACTAACTCTCAGCTACAACAAAATTATCCACAGAAATGTGTTCTGTAAAATTGTCCACGGAAGAGGAACATCCTGTATCGGAAAAAGTAGAAAAGTCATCCATAAAGATTCTTAGGAATTTTAGGAGTAATGGTCTAAAAATAGTGTAGACCACCCTGTTGAAGGATGCAGGGGCATTCCTTAATCCGAAAGCCATTTTGGTATACACGTATGTACCCCATGGAGTGACAAAGGTCGTCTTTGATTGATCTGCAGGATGAATGGGTATTTGATTGTACCCACTGAATCCGTCCATAAAACTGTAAAGAGAGTGTCAAGCAACATCTTCTATCACTTGTTCTGAAAAAGGAGTAGGGAAGTCATATGGGATTGTTACCTTGTTGAGAACCCTGAAATCGACGCAAATTCGAATCTTGTTGGACTGTTTTTTGGGTGCTATGACCATGGATGATAGCCACTCCGAGTGTTCTACTAGTATAATTATTTTTGCTTCTTCCATCTTCTCGATCTCCTTTTTCACAGTCTCTGTATATTTTGAATTTAGCCTGTAAATTCTCCCTCTGATGGGTTTCGCGTTCTCAGCCAAGGGTATTGTGTGTTCACCCAAGTGTGGAGCTATTCCCTCTAGATCTTCGTAAGTCCATGCAAAAACATCTTTATAATTTTTTATGAAGGAGATTACCTGAGAGAGTAAGGCAGGGTACCCCATAGCCACGATGCTAGGAGATTTGGTTGCGACTTTTCTTCGTTTCCCAAGTTCACCTCCTTTACTAGGCTGGAAGCTAAAATAGATTCTTTAGAGTTTGAGGAGAAGACCTCACCAGGATAACATGGAGACTCGTCCAAGAAGATATTGAATTTCTTTTCTTGTACCCATCCTTTTGCTAACTCTTGCTTTTCATCTTCCCTTGCGAGTTCATCCTTGCTTTGTATTTCCAGTGTCTCAGGTCCATATGAGTCTTCTTGGTCTAGAGATTCCTCCTTATACCTGCACATTTTATCTCTTCCTCTTCTATAATCAAGAATTGGCTCTCCTAATCCCATACTTTCTATTTCAACTTCACTTGTGGTGAAATTTACTCCATAACAAGGGAATGAGTCTACAGTGTCTATCCAATGCATCAAGTCCTAATCATCTTCCATATTGAATTCTTCGTCTTTATGGATTGAAAAGGAATGAGCATTAACTTCACCTTCACTTTTATGCTTCTCCTTCCTTTGACCCTCCAGGTGCAGCTACTGAGGGGCTTGGCCCGCAGTGACGAGTAAGGTGCCGTTACTCCAATCATGGATTGCTTGATGGTGTCTAAGCCAAGGTCTCCCAATAAGGAGTGGATAACCTCCATCCATTCGAGGGATGTCAACCACCACGAAACTTAGGAAAAACTCATTATTTTGAATGAGAACGGGTACCTGCTCCATTATCCCCAAGGGTTGGACTGTACTTTGATCTGCAAGAATTACTGTGAAGGAAGCCCTCCTTGTCATTTCTAGGCCCAATGAGATCATGGTATAATGTGGCATCAAATTAATGCCCAACCCTCCGTCTATGATTACTCCAGTAAAAATCTTGCCTCTAATGGTCAAAGTGACTATTGGACTTCTCGAGTCAGTGGTAGGAGTCTTACCTAGCATGATCATATTCGTCTGTACATGCCCGCCACTAATTGTTGTCTCAGGGGGAGGAGGACAAAATGTCTCAATTATCCCTAAGACATCACTTCTAAATCTTTCATCTATCCTCAAAAGATCGTAAAGAGATACCTGTTTGTATATGCTCTTGAGGAGGTTCTCTATTTCCATGATGGTGCACTCGGACTCAAGTCCTTCTGATGACCTGATGGTGCACCTGGCATGATCATATTCGTCTGTACATGCCCGCCACTAATTGTTGTCTCAGGGGGAGGAGGACAAAATGTCTCAATTATCCCTAAGACATCACTTCTGAATCTTTCATCTATCCTCAAAAGATCGTACAGAGATACCTGTTTGTATGTGCTCTTGAGGAGGTTCTCTATTTCCATGATGGTGCACTCGGACTCAAGTTCTTCTGATGACCTTTGTAGCTCCTTCACTATGTCCTTGTAAGCCTTGTCAACCTCCTTGCCTTTTTCATTATAGCAAGGCATCTTCAGGTTGTGCGCTGCTTCTTCAACAAAATTGGTCTTTTGTCTATTTTGCTCCAACTTCTTCCTCTGAGGACGAGTAAGTACTCCAGCATCAATCTCTGTTGAGTGGATTTCTTGTAATGAGACCACATTTGCTGCAAGAGATTCTGGAGTAGTTTGTTGTGCAAGAGTCAACTTTGGTCTATTTTCACGAATTGGTCCTTATGGGACAGACCCCTTAACTGAAGTTAGTTTCTCTTCTAAAATTGGTCCTATTTCTGAAATTTGTGTGATGCAAGAAACCTTTTCATCAGAGAGGTTGTTGGGCTCTTGTATTGGCCACATTCTTGGACTTAGTCCATTTTGTGGTATTGGCCTAATTTCTCGGACTCGTCCTTTTTCTTCTCGAGTTGGTTCATTTAAAACTTGTGTAGCTGTAAGAATTCCAAATTCTGGACTTTGTCTTTCATAAACTAACTTGTTGAGATTACCTGGATGTCGAGTGTCTATTAAGTCCCCCTACTGTGGGATGCCTTCGCTTTTTATAGAAATGACATTCACTTGGTAGGAAGAGGAGGAACTTCTTGGTTGTTGGCCACTGGGTCCCCCTTGACTAGTGCTTGGCCTTAACTTTGGACAATCCTTTGAGTAGTGGTCAGTGGCATCCGGACAGTGTTTACATGGAGGAGAGCCTTCGGGAAGAGGACATCGACTTTGAAAATGCCCGTACTCTCTGCACCGGTAGCACATGATGGGCTTCTTCTTGTTGAGTGGTTTCCTATTGTTATTGAATTGAGAGTTATTGTTGTTATATTGAGGAGCTGTGTACATTACCTCTTGGGGATGCCCTTGGGTATTTTGATTAAATTGTGTTCCAGGAACCTCGCTCTAGTTGGTTTGAATTCCCTTGAGGAAGTAGCATTCTCTGGCTTCATGACCGATCTTTCCACAAAATTGACATGTGATCTATTCTGGACACTCCTGATTGCTATGACCTGGTTTATTACACAATGTACACCAAATAAACAATTTTTCCTCCTTTTGAGCCTTGAGCCCCTCCATTTCTTGTCGGAGTTGTTGTAGGTGGTGAAATGAAGTGTGTGGGTGCAGGGAATGCAAAATGCACTACTCCTGGAGCATATGTAAACACATGAATACATTAAAACACATTACCATAATAGACACATATCTCAAGCCTCCATATCATCACTAGAAACTACACTTAGAAGTAAGAGTCACAACAGCACAAGCATGGAGCAGAATAGAGCACAAGACCACACTAACTAGAAAGCCAAATGTAACACAATCAAAATACAAGCCATTAACTAATCATACCACGGCTAATCATACCAAAGCAATGGAACAACAGAATTCAAACTCCAAGTATTCTCACATAAGTAGCATAAGCAAACAGCATAAGGTCTCTACGAAAGGCTGCTCTCACTCTCAGCTATATTCTCCTGTAGTGTGCACTATATGCTATATGTTTCTCTCTTGAGGTTTTCCCTTTTTATAGTAGAGAGGTGAGGAACTGGTACAATAGGGAAGTCTGTTACATGGGAGTAATGGGAAGTTAATGCATTATGCGGTTTCATTTGACTGGCCGATTTTGGACGTCTTTTACTCTTTTCTTCAAAAATTTATTCTACAGGTTGCCCGCCACTAGTGTCTCTCCGTCTCGGAGAGATAAGGGAGTACAATACTCGATTGTTACAACAAGAAAACATTTACAAGAGAACAACATGCAGTTATAACTAGAGGAGGCCGCGGCATAGTTGGTGGTCTCCAATATGGGTTAGGGACTTAGAGTTAGGAGGGATTGGTCATAAGAGTCTAGAAGGAAAGAGGTAGAACAAGAGGTGGTTCCGATGAGTGGGTATGCTTGCCCAAATGAAGGATGATAGGAGTTGGAGAGGTCTCTAATTGAGGATGAAGGGAGGTGGAGAGGTCTCCCAATTGAGGATGAGGGGAGGTGGAGAGGTTGCCCAATTGAGGATGGAGGGAGGTGGAGAGGTTGCCTAAGTTAGGTCACCCAATTGATGATGAGGGGACTTGGAGAGGTCGTCCAATTGAGGGTGAGGGGAGGTGGAGAGGTCGCCCATGTTGAGAGAAAGGAGGAGAGGAGGAGGTGACGTCGCCGGAGGAGAGGTCACCCATGTTGAGAGAAAGGACGAGAGGAGGAGGTGAGGTCGCCCAAGGAAGGGCCAAGGTGAAAGTGGAGGAGAGGTCGCCCAAGGAAGAGCCAAGGTGAAAGTGGAGGATAGGTCTCCCATGTTGAGAGAAAGGAGGAGAGGAGGAGGTGAGGTCGCCCAAGGAAGGCCAAGGTGAAAGTGGAGGAGAGGTCGCCCATGTTGAGAGAAAGAAGGAGAGGAGGAGGTGAGGTCACCCAAGGAAGGGCCAAGGTGAAAGTGGAGGAGAGGTCGCCCATGTTGAGAGAAAGGAGGAGAGGAGGAGGAGAGGTCGCCCGGGCCAAGGTGAAAGTGGAGGAGAGGTCGCCCATGTTGAGAGAAAGGAGGAGAGGAGGAGGTGAGGTCGCCCAAGGAAGGGCCAAGGTGAAAGTGGAGGAGAGGTCGCCCATGTTGAGAGAAAGGAGAAGAGGAGGAGGTGAGGTCGCCCGGAAGGGCCAAAGTGAAAGTGGAGGAGAGGTCGCCCATGTTGAGAGAAAGGAGGAGAGGAGGAGGTGAAGTTGCCCAGGGCCAAGGTGAAAGTGGAGGAGTAGTCGCCCAAGAAGTTAGGAAGGGGAGGAGGAGAGGTGGCCTTGGGCACTCAAACCCTAAGTGATTTCTCAAGGAAAAGGAAATCTCCAGAAGCCCTGTCCCACCATGCGTGCCAAATTTTCACCTATAGGTGGTGAAGTGAAGTGTGTGGGTGCAGGGAATGCAAAATGCACTACTCCTGGAGCATATGTAAACACATGAACACATTAAAGCACATTACCATAATAGACACATATCCTCAAGCCTCCATATCATCACTAGAAACTACACTTAGAAGTAAGAGTCACAACAGCAGCAAGCATGGAGCATAATAGAGCACAAGACCACACTAACTAGAAAGCCAAATGTAGCACAATCAAAATACAAGCCATTAACTAATCATACCATGGCTAATCATACCAAAGCAATGGAACAACAGAATTCAAACTCCAAGTATTCTCACATAAGTAGCATAAGCAAACAGCGTAAGGTCTCTACGAGCTCTAAGGTTGCTCTCACTCGAAGCTATATTCTCCTGTAGTGTGCACTATATGCTATATGTTTCTCTCTTGAGGTTTCCCCTTTTTATAGGAGAGAGGTGAGGAACCGGTACAATAGGGAAGTCTGTTACATGGGAGTAATGGGAAGTTAATGCATTAGGCGGTTTCATTTGTCAACCTGGCCGCCAGTACCAAACTTTGTCATGTAATGATGAGTGGCTGGGCCCCACTTGGCCGCCATGTCAGGTCTGCTTGTCTGGCATGCCTTGGTCATGCAGTCGCCCAACTCTACCTTCTGGACGTCTTGGCGCCCAACTCCATATTTTGGAAGTCTTGGCGCCCAACTCCAGACTTCGGACGTCTTGGCGCCCAACTCCCGATTTTGGACTGTCTTGGCGCCCAACTCCAGATTTTGGACATCTTCTACTCTTTTCGTCAAAAATTTATTCTTCAGTTGTGCAATAGTTCCTCTCGCATGTTCTTCTCTTCCTGGAGGCTCTTCTGGAGTTTGAGAGCTTCTAACTCCCTCCACAAGGTTGCCACTGAATCCCATGGAGATTCTTCTTGAGGTGCCTCCTTGCCTTCAAAATGTTGACAGGCTTCTTCGATCCTAGCTGCAGCACCTTCAAAGTCTTGAAGCGTTGCATCGGCCCTTAAGAGTTCCCTCAATTTCTATTGAGAAGACTTTGGGAGGGCCTTTTCTACCCATTTCTTAACTAAGAAGTCCCAAGGTACAACAGGTAACTTAGCTACCATTGATTTTACTCTAGTCATAAGTTCACTCAATTCCCCTTGCTGAAGTTTAAGATTTTCTAACTGGTCAAGAGTTCTCTCAGTAGAGTTACCTGACTAGATCAATAAGGCAAGGGTGGTGCCCCCTTGCCCCATTCTTATTTCTATTTTTCGAAGAAGCTATGAGCAAATATATCACCAAGAGTACATATGGCATAAAGGGGATCTCTATCCCACACACTGGAGTGAGGCTAATGGAAGCGGAATTTGCAGATGACACAGGTTTATATTTAGAAGGTAGCCTTGAAAACCTTCAAAAGGTGGAAAAAACTATTGATGTGTTCTGTAATGCCTCAGGAGCTCGCATCAACTGGAACAAAACGGTTGGTTTCTGGGTGAGTCAGGTAGACCCACCGCAATGGTCCCAAGACCCTGGTTTCAAATGGATACCTAAGTAGTAAGGCTGTAGCAGTACACTACCTTGGGTGTCAGGTGGGGCTGGATCTTGCTCCACAGCAACAAATTGCACCACTACTAATAAAGATGAGGAAGAAACTCTTATATTGGAGTTCTGCCAGATTATCATTGGCAGATAGTGATAGCCAACCATGTATTACTCTCTAGGCTTATAAGAAACTTCCTCTGGGCGGGCAACGCAGGTGAAGTAACGAGGGCCAAGGTAGCATGGGAAACGATTATAATGCCTAAATCGAGTGGTGAATTAGGTATTATAGACCCAGTAGAACATAGCAAGTCTCTTCTTGCAAAACTGGTAGTCAGAAGTCTCTTGCCAGGCGAAGAGGCGTGGAAGAAGCTATTGTGCAATCAGATGACACTATGCACCCCATAGTTGCATCGCAACGCGTTGCGAACGGTTTGCAACTTCGCAACCGCAACTTTGCAACGTTGCTATGTTCGCAACGCGTTGCTTTGCATGCATATTTTGTCCAAAATGTATGATAAATGCAATAAAAAAACATGGACAATGAGGAAGCCATAAAAAGCTATAAACGTGTAGACATTTATTTATGTATGATTTTCTTTATGGGCCTTATCACCTTGAGCTAGCCAAATATTTTGGATTTCCCATATTCTGGATCTCCTAATGCAATTATAGAGCTTGGAGTAAAGTTTCATGCATGGCCTTGGCCCTTCAAAGCCAAAGGTAGCCTTCTATGATGATTGATCTCACTAAGCACAGACATCACTCGTGAATATTGAATTGTGTAGGGACTAATCTTGACTCAATAGTCTATACTATAATGTCTATGTCTATCCTATACTATACTATTAGGTATGTTTGTATGTATATAATTACAAATGTGCATGTATATGTATGTAATATGCAAGTATGTATGTATCTACTTGTATGTATGTATGTATGTATATATGTATGTATGTATGCATGGATGCATGCAAGCATGTATGTATGTATGTATGTATGCACATTGCATGCATGCATGCAACCATGTATGCATGCATGCATGCAACCATGTATGCATGCATGCATGCAACCATGTATGCATGCATGCATGCAGCCATGTATGTATGCATGCATGTATGTATGCATCTACATATGTAATATGTATGAATATATGTATGCATGAGTAGTATACATACTACATGTCGCATATCTACTTTTAGTTCATTAACTTCATTATATATGTGTGTATATTTATTTATATGTTTAAAAGCATGCATTTCATCATATCTTAGCTATAGGATGCCTGGACTACCAAAATATTAACAAAAAAACCCCCAAAAAAAAAAAAAAATCACGTTCGCAACGTTTTAGCAACGTCTAGGCCAAAACGTTGCTATGTTGCTAACGCGTTAGCAACACGTTGCCTTCGGCGTTGCTAAAACGTTGCTAACAACTATGATGCGCCCCAACAATGGGTCGTCCATGGCAAGGTAACATAAGGTGGATTTTTAATAAAGAGCTTAATCTTGTCTTTGAGCGAGGATGGGAAAATAACTTCATCAATGGAGTATGGAGGGCCTGGAAGATGATAAGGAAAGGTGTGCGCAAAACCCAACCAAAGCATGAGGAGGAATTGCAACGACAGCCCATAGTCTGGAACGAGCTCTTCACCACACAAAACGGCAAGATGCTGGAAGCGCGAACCCGTCTGGCATGGGGCATGTTTGCGGCTGGGCCTGGTCGTTCCTATGCTACCTGGTCCGATTTCGCCAGTGGGTCGGCATGCAATCAACACGACATCCTTACAAAGCTCAGGGGTGGGAGGCAGATGGGGCTGGATGTGCAAGAAGCCCTTGCGAATTCCTCTACAATATGGGTCAGCGCAAGCGACGTGCAAGGATGGTTTGGGGAGTATGGAAATGCAAGGGAGTTAAAGTATATTTGGCATAGGGATGAAGCAGGACAGAGCAAGTGCTTCAAGGTAAATGAGGAAGAAAGGTTGGGGGAAGGTTTAAATGAAGCAGTGGCATAGGGCGAACTCCATCGTACAAGAATGGTCGCGCTAAGTGGGAAAGTCTGGAGTTTAGATCCACCAACGAACAAGATTGAGGCGCAGACAGGGATCTGGGCATATGGGAAGAAGCCCCTGGCCCTCTTGCAATGGGACCCCGGTGAGTATGTGTGGGAAGACGAGCACAGCAATGCAGGTGGGGGCAAGCATTCGCTTTTCCAATACACTGTACAAATGGGACGCAGATTGCAGCGCAATCAAGTGGGGCATACACCCTCTGCAACAATAAACTGGGAAGCGAATGGAATTCATGGAGAATTCATCCATGACTACTGGCGGAGAATTTGGAAGGGACCACAAGCAAGAAAGGTAATTGCCTTCCAATGGAAGATAACACACAAAGGGATTGCAGTGGGAGCATGGCTATTTGACAATCGTCAAACTGCCCGTTGAGGTCATGAACTGGAAACAATACAATACTGCATGTGGGAATGCAAATATGCGCAGGAAGTGTGGAAGCGAAACCTCAGACTCCTTTCACACGCAAATATCGAACTTCTGGTGGCATGGGGATCGGTAACGTGGGCATCCCTAGCGTTGGAGGCAATACTATATGAAAGCTCTAGAGATAGCAAGGCATTAAGCACCCACAGAGGCGTAGTCTCCAACCTTCCACTGCATCCATTCTCATGTCAGAGTTACAAAGAGGAGGTTGCGGTGTGGTGGGAACTACTCAGTGGGATAACAATGTGGACAATATGGAAGAATAGGTGCACTAAGGTGTTTGAGGGGAAGGAAACTCCCCCAATGGAAGCAATAAAGGCAATTTGGCTAGATATGGTGTATACCTTGCGGGGTCAGTTGGAAGAAATTAAAGGAGATTCAAGTGCTGCAATATTACAGCGGATGGAATTTCACAGAATATGGCGGAATGGCCCCTTCTACGAGTTGTCCACCATGAGACCTAAGTGGAATTATTTACCACCACGTTACCTCTTTCCCCCTCCCCGTTAGCATAGCCTAAGATTAGGGAGCTCGGAGAGGGTACATACCAAACCTTTCTCCATTGAATTCCGATGTACATAGGCCAAAGGCCACATTCGATGTAGCCCATTGGGCGTTTTTTCACTATAACTAATGAAAGGATAAATTTTAAGAAAAAAAAAAAAAAGTAGAGTTACCTGGTCTGAAGGTGTTTGTGAATGCATTCTGTAAGGCCTCCCATGTTGCAAAATGTCCTTCGGCATATTGACTGAACCATCTATCAGCAATACTTTCCAAGGTAGCCGGGAAGAGAGCTAGAAAGGCATCGTGTCGGTTGTGAAGTCCTCTGCTCCTGCATAATGATAAAAATCGTCGTACATGATCATCTGGGTCCTCGTGCGAGGCTCCCTTGAAAGTAGGAAATTTGATGTTGACTCTCGATAGAAGAGGAGCTAAGTCCTCTTCCATTCCTCTATTGTTGTCGGTCATCCTTCTTATGTTATTAATGTGGTTAATTATGTCCTCAGAGGATGAAGAAGATGAGGATGAAGGTCCAGGAAGTGGTAGGGGGTTGGGAGGTATCCGAGGTGGAGTATAGTGAACAGTTCTTCTCTGGTAACACTTGATGGGAGTTTTGATTGGGCTGAGAGATCCTCCTTTATGAGACCGAGTATGAGTCATAGACTAAAGTGAACTCATAGAGATGGTGACTAATGGTGACTTGACCAAACGAAGTGGGAAGGAGGAGGAAAAGATGAGCGTTGGGATGTATAATTAAAGGGAGGAGTTCGGGACCAAGGCAACTTTTGAAGTCAAGCTTAAAAAAGAGACCTATTCTGGTGAAAAACAAGTTCAAGACAATTCTTGGAAAGACTCGAGGTGAACTTGCACCTGACTTGTTGGACTGATCTCGAAGGACCCGGGAGGCTGAATTTGGAATTTGACTTACTGGGCTGAACTTGAGAGACCAACTTAAAAGGACAATTTTTTAATGGACGAATTCAAAAAGACCAATTATAAAAGACTAATGCTAAAAAGACCAATTTAAAAGGACTAATTCAAAAAAGACTATCTTGAAATGACCAAGCTTGAAAGGACGAATTTAAAGAGACCAATTTTAAAAGACTAACTAAAGACCACTTTAAAAGGACCAATTGAAAAAGACTAACTTGAAATGGCGACTTTCAAAAAAACCAAAGGCTAACTTGAACGGATGAATTTAAAAAGACCAAGGACTAACTTAAAAGGACGACTTTAAAAAGACCAAGGACTAAGACCAACGACTGATTTAAAAGAAAGGACCAACTAAAGGACGAATTGGAGAGACCAATTTTAAAGAGACGAATTGGAGAGACTTCGTGGACTTATTCAAGCGCTCAAGAGTAATTTCTCAACGAAGATGCAAAGAAGGTCCCACCGGGCGTGCCAAATTGAGTACCTATAGACAAGATTCTTGCTCTGCTATGCTCAAGGTGGGTTCTTTTTCTAAGTGCAATATGCACTATGTGCTGCTTTGCACACCCAGTAGTCCGATAGAAGATAAATTAGACAGATCAATAATTCACAAGGTAAATAAGTCACATAAGTCGCGGAAAAAATAGACTACAAGCTCACAAAAGCATCTCTCCATTAATGGCAGCATGGAAGTGTACAAAAAGAAGATTTAAGTGGACAAATAATCACTTCACTAACTTCTCTGTTGTGACTAACTCTCAGCTACAACAAACTGGCTCTCAAATGCTAAGGATTCTCAAACTAGTGGAAGTATACTAACCTCTTCGAGCACTCGGTCTAGTGACTTACTCTTCTTGTCCTCGGCGACAAGACCAGAGCCTCTTGTCCACTGAGCTGCTCCACAAAGGTTAGACGCCCCTTCCGAGTACCTTCACTTGTCTATGTCTTCTATCTCTCATGTATCGTATATCCTCTTCCGTGCATATAGCCTCTCCTGTGTATGTCCTCTCATATCCAAGTGTATCCAAAAGGGTTCCTTATATAGGCTGCTATCACGAGCGGTTACTCCACCACTCCTTTGCTCCTCCACTCCTTCCACTTTTCTGGTGCCCTAGCAAGTGAGGCTCTCTGCAACCTGCCAAGTCCGGTACTCTGTCACTTGCCAAGCCCCCCACTCTCTAACTCTTTGCTTTCCGCTTCATTCTCTCGTAAGATTTAAAGGACAAACTGAGAGATAGGTCCCACCAACAGTAAAAAGACCAATTTGCCAATTCGTCTTCCAAGCCGAGTTTTAAAAAAAGACCAGTCTAGTTCGCAAGAGGACAAATGCTAGAAAGACCTATACAGTATGCCTATTACACAGGCTTCAAAGCATGGATACAAAGCGCATTGCTTATCATGCTTTCTAGGCATCACGTGATATGGCATTCGCAAGCGACACCTCCTCATCGTATGCACACGAGACTAGCTGGCCCACAATGGTCTTGACATAGATAGGCTACCACCACTACAGTATGACTTACAAGCACCCACTTACTCGCGCTCTCATCAAGAGAGGAATAGGGTCATTCGCAATGAGATATGGCATACATACATACAAAGCACATGGGTGAGCCCTAGGGATACATTGCCACCAAAAATGCTCTATTACCTTGAACATTCTCAACATATATCAGACGAGGGCTTCATCGAGATTCCGAGATACATGCAGACATACCTACCCCACCACCTTCGAGTCATCATTGGGCAGCTCCGGGTTTCATCACATCAGCTCGAGATTGAGGGGGGTCGATCCAAGGGAGTCCCCCGTGAGGAGAGGTGGCGCCCAGTATGCAAGGCAGAGGTAAAGAGTGAGGAGCATTTTGTTATCAGATGCACAACATACTTAAGAAAGCACCATTCCAGATAGAGGAGCCACTCCAGTTGTGCATGGGAGACCAGCGGCACTTCGGACGCTTTCTCACAGCAGCATTCCAGAGGGGAGAGCGCTCACTACAGCCCACACATCAGACACGGGTGAGTACCCCGCAGACCATTACTCAGTTCTTTCAGTGAGCTGAGCTACATCAGAGAGGTCAATCTATAGGGCTCACACTCCACCAGGCAGCAGCAGAGAGCATGACGCCGACCACGCATGGTTGGATATCGTCGACCACAACTATATCAGGAGGATATCTCACGCATCAGGACAACCTACGACCGCATGATGGAGCAGAGGTGTACCACCACCCCCTACCTTCAAGAGGCACTCAGACCACCACCGATGTACCAAATACTACACCCACCTCGACCCATCATCAGTAACTAGGGTATTTTACTCACTCACATTATGAATCCCTCATGTATTAGGTGGCCATTATCTGTAGAGTCAGAGCCACGTCTCCCCAGCCTTTTCCAGCCCTATATAGCTTTGTGTAACGAGTACTTCTTATTTCATTTGATTTCTATACAGGCTTACTACACTTGTACATGGTTTTGTCTCATAGGCCGACTCTCTCTCTCTCTCTCTCTCTCTCTCTCTCTCTCTCTCTCTCTCTCTCTCTCTCTCTCTCTCTCTCTCTCTCTCTCTCTCTCTCTCTCTCTCTCTCTCTCTCTGTGCGGAGAGCCCGTCCACATCAGAGAGAGATTCAGGCGATTCATGCACGCCATGACATGGAGATACGAAGACGTCAGCAGCGCACCCCTATCGATTTGGACATTCAGAGCATTTTGAGGATCGCCATGATGTCTTACCCACCGATGCATTTTATCCTACACCCACTCCAGGCACTTAGTGGGTTGTGATACCATTGGGCCTCCCCTCCCTATGCATATCATATTTGTATCTCACCCATTGAGCATATAGAGTGCATACCCATAGCACCCCACACCCTCATGTGTATATGTTTTATCTCATAGGCCGATTTTGGCCTCTAATAGAGGTTAAAAAGTCTCTTTCTTTCTTTTTTTTCTTTCTTTTCTTTCTTTCTTTTCTTTCTTTCTCTCTCCCCCAGCCTTTTCCAGCCCTATATAGCTTTGTGTAGCGAGTACTTTTTATTTCATTTTATTTTCTATACAGGGTTACTACACTTGTACATGGTTTTGTCTCATAGGCCAAGTTTGGCCTCCAGAAGACGTTAATATGACTCTCTCTCTCTCTCTCTCTCTCTCTCTCTCTCTCTCTCTCTCTCTCTCTCTCTCTCTCTCTCTCTCTCTCTCTCTCTCTCTCTCTCTCTCTCTCTCTCTAGAAAGTCTCTAGACTATATTCCCTCTCCCATTGCTCTATCTTTTTCACCACTTGTATCAGACTTTGTATCAGATTCAATAGCTCTGTAAGTTTTTTGGTCTCATAGGTCATTTTGGCCTTTTTCAAACGTAAATATCCCTCTCTCCCTCCCTCCCTCCCTCCCTCTCTCTCTCTCTCTCTCTCTCTCTCTCTCTCTCTCTCTCTCTCTCTCTCTCTCTCTCTCTCTCTCTCTCTCTCTCTCTCTCTCTCTCTCTCTCTCTCTCTCTCTCTATTTTCGTTTTGGGATCACAGTGGATTGGATCATACTGATGTATATGTTTTGTCTCATAGGCCTATTTTGGCCTCTAATAGAGGTTAAAAGGTCTCTCTCTCTCTCTCTCTCTCTCTCTCTCTCTCTCTCTCTCTCTCTCTCTCTCTCTCTCTCTCTCTCTCTCTCTCTCTCTCTCTCTCTCTCTCTCTCTCTCTCTCTCTCTCTCTCTCTCTCTCTCTCTCTCTCTCTCTCTCTCTCTCTCTCTCTCTCTCTCTCTCTCTCTCTCTCTCTCTCGCACGCACGCACACACACACACACACACACACACACACACACACAGAGTGACTTACTTGAATCAGCTCCTCAAAAACATCTTCTAGTGTGATAATTCCAATTATCTCTTCTGCCTCTGATCCTGAATCTTCCTCCCTTATTTCATCATTACTTGAGCGTGAATTTTCCGTGAAACAAGCTTCAGGTTCCTCATCAATGCTCAATTTGCATTCGTGGCAACATGCAAAAGGACTGCCATTGTCTACAGATTTCCCATCTCTAAAATCTTTTGTTGCGCAGTCAGATGACACACTATCACTGTCAAAATTACCAAGCACTCTGCAAAAACCACCGGCAGTAACATGCTTTTCACTATTACCAGAGAACTGAATGTTTGCATCTGCAACAGATACAACTGCTGCCATATGGCTTTGTCCTTTCTGAAATTGATTGAGCATGTCATAGAGAGGAGTATTTACAGGTACCCTACGTATGTGAAGCCAAAAGTCTTTAGTTCATAAGACGTATCAGACAGATGCATACATGAAATTCATGCAGAAATTATGCTTTCTCAGTCACGCAACTCTTCTTCTTTCCTATGAAATTATAAAAAAAATAAGCACAGATATGCACATGCATGTATGTACAATGTATGTCTATGTGTATGTGTATATCTGAGTGCATGTGCATGTGTAAGTGTGTGTGCATGCTCTCATGTGTGTGTGTGTGCGTGTGTGCGTGTGTGTGTGTGTGTGTGTATCCTACATTTGATGACAGGGTTCTCCTTGGAGCAGTACACTGCACAACACATCCTGTAAAGGGTTTACTTACAGGCCACACCTCTCTCCAGAGTGAGAAAGTACCAACAGCAACTGAATTAGAATAGAAAGAGTGACATTACATGGGTGATATTGCAACAGGCTGTCCACATAAGGAAACGTAAATACATGAGAAGTGTGCCAAATACATCCACACTTGGAATCTAACTAGACTCGTTAGCAAAACTGATAGAAAGTTGAAACCTGGCTAAGAAACTGCTCACAGGTAAATCCAAAAGATGGGAAGATCTCCTCTACTATTATGCTCTTCATGCACACACCAAGGGAAGTGGTGAGTCCCCAAGCGGAGCCACCCTCCACTGATGACTCTCTTGGAGAAGGTAACCACTGCCTGGAATAATCATCCTCTTGGACGAGACTAAAAATGGTCTCGTCCACACCACTGCACCTCACTACCCATGAGGGACGAGAAAGGGAGAGGCTCCTCCCTCAGCATGCTTTACTTTGATACCACAGCTTCTTTCTATGGAATTTATTCTTGCCTTTCAGAGGGCCCTCCTGACAGCATTAACATCTTATACCTCTTATACCTCTGATTCTCCCCTCTGCCGTCCACGCCACTACCACTGTGTCTTTCCTGGACACCACTCCTCTGTCGCCTGCACTGACATCCTATACTATCCACTCCACTACTTCCATGTCTTCACTTACTTTTCTTCACCTTTTCTCTGAGAGTATCATCGACCAAGACATATCGATTGATTAATAATCGCAGAATTTTTTCTTTCAAGCTTGCATAGCTAGCTCAGGCTAAAACAATAATGGATCCCAATCCACCACGGTTGACCGATTTGGTCAAGCAAGGTCGACATGGGTATACAGTTTTTTCCCATGCTAAAAACACTCCAATCTGGCAACAACCAAGAGAGATCTATGGTGAATGCACAGGGGGGGGGGGAGAGAGAGAGAGAGAGAGAGAGAGAGAGAGAGAGAGAGAGAGAGAGAGAGAGGGAGGGAGGGGGAGAGAGAGAGAGAGAGATGCTGACAAACACAGTAGAGAGTGAGAAAGTTGATTAGCAATGATATGGCAGATGGAGCCATGATGAATGAGAGAGAGAGAGAGGTATACAAAGAATTAGAATTGGGCAACATATAGAGAACTACAGAGAGAGAGAGAGAAGGGATATGCTATCTGGCAGATGAACACACAGTGAAGAGAGCAGAATGTGCTACATTAGCTATGGAGGGGGGGGGGGGAGAGAGAGAGAGAGAGAGAGAGAGAGAGAGAGAGAGAGAGAGAGAGGAAGAGAGAGATGAAGAGAGTGATGGATTAGGCACAGAGGTGATGGCGGGGGGGGGGGAGGGGGGGGGGGGGGGGAGGGGGGGGGGGGGGGGGGGCGCCAACCATTCTAGGAAACTAGAAAGAGGAGAGGAGGGGGGGGGGGGGGGGGGGAGATGAGGTCACAATTGTAGGCAAAGCCTCCTCATTCAGGCCCCAGGAATGCCACAGGAGTTCAATGATCACAAGCACCCGAGATGCAAGAGACTCTATGCCTTAAGAGAGGATCCTATACAATCTGAGGGAAAGACGAAGTAGGCGAGAAGTGCACCACGCCTAGGTGAGAAGTGCAACTATTAGCCATGACAAAAGAGATATGGACTAGGGGCAGAGATGATGGCATGGAAAGGGGGAGGCAAGCGAGAGAGAGAGAGAGAGAGAGAGAGAGAGAGAGAGAGAAAGAGAGAGAGAGAGGGAGAGAGGGAGAGAGAGAGGGGGGGAGAGAGAGAGAAGGGGGGGAGAGAGAGAGGGGCAGGGAGAGAGAGAGGGGGGGGGGGGGGGAGGGGAGGGGGGGGGGGAGGGGGGGAGGGGGGGGGGGGGGGAGGGGAGGGGGGGGGGGGGGGGGGGGGGGGGAGGGGGGGGAGGGGGGGGAGAGAGAGAGAGAGAGAGAGAGAGAGAGAGAGAGAGAGAGAGAGAGAAAGAAAGAAAGAAAGACTTTTTAACGTCTATTAGAGGCCGGCCTATGAGACAAAACATATACATCAGTATGATCCAATCCACTGTGATCCAAAACGAAAATAAAGTGTGAGTACTGCAAACGGGTATAAAAGGAGGGATAGTAGCTGGCATCAAGGGTGTGGGGTGCTATGGGTATGCACTCTATATGCTCAATGGGTGAGATACAAGTATGATATGCATAGGGAGGGGAGGCTCGATGGTATCACGACCCCCTAAATGCCTGGAGTGGGTGTAGGATATAATGCATCGGTGGGTAAGGCATCATGGCGATCCTCAAAATGCTCTGGGCGTCCAAATCGATAGGGGTGCGCTGCTGACGTCTCTGTATCTCCATGTCATGGCGTGCGTGAATCGCCTGAATCTCTCTCAGATGTGGACGAGCTCTCCGGACAAGGGGTCTCGGTCGTCGACGCTGTCGTCTAAGCTCCTCTGCTCTGTGTAATGTGACACCCCGCATCGAGCTGGGCCCACGAGTGTATGTGGGTCTGAAAAAATCTGTAATATAAGTCTGAGGGGGGGGGGGAGGGGCCAGGTGTATCTCCATCTGCTGCTGGAGGAGTGATGCTCAGCGGTGCTGGAGCTCTACAAGGAAACGACCTAGAGGGCGCTGGTCCTCTGTCCCCAATAAAGCCCTGATCTCTCTAGGCCCCCTGAAGAGCTGTGGGTAGCGGTCTCTGATGTCCTCATATGCCTGGCATCTACATGTGTAGTGCTCCTCGTCCTCCACCTCCTCTCTACATATCCTGCATAGTCGCTCATCCCTGGGGGTATGTGTGGCTCTCTCAATCTCAATCTCGAGCTGGTGTGATGATACTCTGAGCTGCCCAATGGCCACTCTCTCAGCTGGTGCCATATATGTATCCATGTATCGTGGTCTCTGAATGAAACCATCCGCTGTCAAAGTAAGGAAGTGCTCTCTGTAGTGTTGCCTCTTTATGGGAAGAGGCTCCCGTGGTGCTATCCATGTCTCCCTGACGTGTATGTGTAGTAGGTCCTGACGGATGATCCTATTCCTCTCCGAACAAGAGAGGGTAATGTGGGGGGAAGAGAGGTCATACTAGAAAGGGGGGAGATCCGTAATGCTCATGCCATGGTCTGCTAACCATCGGTAAGTCTGTGCATACCATACTCTCTCATGCCCTGTCTCTGCCAAATGTCTAGAGCTCTCAAATGCAAGCCTGGTGAGTCGGCTAGTGGGGAGCTCTCTGACTCTCAGAATAAAGGTCACCAACTGGAAGAGGGCCTCCACTAGCATCGGTGGTGTGCCAAGCTAAGCTAGTATAATATCATGTGGAACAGAGGGCTTGTTGCGCAGCAATCGTGATATCATGGTGATATGGGGCCTCTCAATCTGCGTCCACATCGCCTCTGTGATCCCTGGTGCCCATACTGCTGCTGCGTACATCAATGCGGGTGTCACTAGAGTGTCAAAGAGCCACCCCTTAGTTCGGGACTCCTGAAAATGTGTCTGAAAGCAGCGTCTCTCCAATCCTGCAAGTGCCGCATAACCTCGCGTCAATCTATCTCTCGCAGCCTGTGCCATGGAGAATACCCCTATGCTCCCCGAGAAGGTGATACCTAGGTAGACGTAGGAGTCCACTACCTCTATCTGTCCTCCGGCTGCTGTGAAAAAGGAGCGATGGCGTACTGTCCTGGAGGTATGGAAGATCATGACCTTGGTCTTGACAAGGTTCACTGTGAGTCCTCTCTCCATGCAAAAGGTATCGAGCGCCTGTAAATGTGACTGCAACCCCTCCTGTGACTCTGAGAGAAGGACAATGTCATTAGCATATAATAGGATATGTACTGGCGTACCTCCGAGGTCTCCTCCTCGCCCTCCTGCTCGCTGTATATACTCCGTGATCTCGTCGATGTAGAGACCGAAGAGAGTGGGTGAGAGAGGACAACCTTGTTTCACACCAATGGTGCTAACAAGGCTGTCTGATAGACCGCCGGGGCAGCGCACCCTGCCTGTGACTCGTGCATACAAAGCGTGGATGGCCCATAGCATGTCTGATGGAAGCTGTAACTCCTGGACCCTCCGTAGTAGTCTCTCTCGAGGGACCATGTCGAAGGCTTTGCGGAAATCCACAAAGCAACAGTATAGTCTCTGCTTCCTCGCCTTCGCGCTCTCAATCAAGCAACGAAGCACGAAGATGTGGTCGATGGTGGAGAAAGTGCGGCGGAAGCCTGCCTGGCCAGGTGCTCTGATCCCCGCTGCCTCAGCGTGTGTACTGAGCTTTGCCTCTAGTACTGCCCCATAGATCTTGGCAAGGATATGGCCTATCATAATAGTCCTGTAGTTCCCTGGGTCCATCATATCGCCGGACTTATAGATAGGCGTAATGGTATGCATAGTCCATGAGTCGGGTAATCCCTCAACCAGAGCACGGTTGAAGAGATGGGCGATCAAGTGGGAAACTACATCTTCCGCGTATATAAAGTGCTCTCCCTGTAGCCCCGTGTGGTCTGCTGAACGGCCATGTTGTAGCCTATGGATGGTCTGTCGTACCATGCCTACTGTGAAGAGGGTGGATATCACCGGACGCGGTGTGGAAGGAATCGGTAATGGTGGCTGTCCTGGGACGTCATATAACCTCTGGGCGTAGATGTGCAAAGTCGAAGGATCTTCTATGGGTGTAGGTGGACGTGGCTCACGTAGTGCCCTCCACGCGGTGGCACAATCCCTACTCATGAGAAGGTCGATCAACTCTGCCTCCTATCGCTCCTCGAAAGCTCGCCACTTCCGGCGTGTGAGGGCTCGCATCTGTTGTCGTGCCTCCCTCTCTGTGATGGATCCCAAGATACTTTGTGCTCTGAGATGTCGGTATAGTCGCCTACACTCCTCATCGTACCATCTATTCTGGGGTGTATGCCCTAGCCGTGTCGGATGTGCAGTGTTGTGGGTGGTGTATGGGAAGCTGAGAGTAGCATATGTATGGAGGATCGAGGAGAAGTGGGCGGTGAGGGTGTCCAAGGAGGAAGAGGGATCAAGGGAGTAGATGCGCTCTCGAACATGGGAGCTATAGATATGTGCTAGCTCATGTC
Organism: Ceratopteris richardii; assembly: GCA_020310875.1. NCBI lineage: Eukaryota > Viridiplantae > Streptophyta > Polypodiopsida > Polypodiales > Pteridaceae > Ceratopteris > Ceratopteris richardii. The sequence goes on along the minus strand of CM035412.1, from coordinate 60,100,373 downwards.
TAAAGTGAATGGTGGTACGGGCTCGTGGCTATATGGTGACGGGGTGGGGTATGCATGGTGAGCCGCGAATGGATAGGGCAAGATATGCGTGATCAGCTCCAATCGGTAAGGGTGGGATAGTGAATGAGGTGATCAGATGTGTTGCCTCCGGGGGTCCGATAACATAGTCTACCACACTGCCCCCCTGTGGTGTCGTGGGTGGAATGCAGGTGAGACCGCGCGAGGTGGGCAAGCTCCCCATCCCATTATATATAACGAGACGGTGTGCTGCTCCCATCTGGAGTAAGTGTCGGCCATATAATGTGGGTGTGGCGGTGTCGGCTGAGGCTCTGAGTGTAGGCATATCCTCTATGGTACGAAGCATCTCAGGGTCGTCAAAGTCGTAGATATCACACTGGTGGCTCTGAGTGAGGGCATTGAAGTCTCCCACAAGGAAGACTTCACCCATCTCGGTATACTCCATAATCGTGTCACTGAGGCAATCATATGGCGATGTGGTATCTGATCCATCCCCTCCTGATAGCTGCTCAGGGGAATGTGTGAAGTGTGAACCAATGGGTGCAATATAGCATACGGCGAAGTACGCTGCTCTCTCATCTCATAACTGCAAGCGTATCCACATGAAACGTGCCTCTGGGTCTCTGGCTACCACCTGTACCCTGTGCTATAACGACTGTCTATAGAGCACGACTACTCCTGATCCTCGTGTTGTGTGCTGTCTCATCTGGCGGCGGTGAACTGACTCCCACATATAGCCCTCAATCCTCGGTAGGCTCCTCCCCGGGCTCTCGTGTGTCTCTGTCAAGAAGATAATATCTCTTCCCTCCATCACCTCCTCGAGGCGCCCTGGATGTGTCCATAAAGATCCATTGCAATTCCAGACTGCAATGTGCACCTCCTGCTGTGCTGTCTCATAGGCCGCGAATCCGTAGTCAATGGGCCGTCCATCAATGATGATCCGACCGTCTCTGTAGAGGGCACGATGTCCCTCTCGTCTGGCCTGGAGGACACGTGGCATGCATGCCCGTCTGTGCTCTACCTGCATCCGTGTGAGGTCGTCATCCAAATAGATGGGGGTGCCCGGTGTAGTGCAAGAGAGAGAGAGAGAGAGAGATGGATGGCAGCTGGAAGCACATGTGGTGCGAAGGAGGGAGAGAGAAGGATAGAGAGAGACATGGGATGAGATGAGCAATCAGCACACCAAGAGCACGGAAAAATAAGTAAGACGGGGGATTTGGGGTGCCTTTGTCCTCCACTAAGTTGGCAACAAAAAGAGAGATCTGCTCCATAGCTTGACATGAGTACTTTGAAACTTGAGACATCCACAATCGTAATTCTTCTACTTCTCTCAAGAGGTTGGGTAACATCAAATACCAAGGAACGATGTAAAATTCTTTGAGGCCAAAGCTCTATAGCATTACTCCACTCATGTGTAGGCTTCCATATTACATGGAGCATCACCTCTTTGAGTTGTGGCTTCTAAGAGAGCAAAAGAAAATCATAGTATAAATTGTAATTCTTCTACTTCTCTCAAGAGGTTGGGTAACATCAAATACCAAGGAACGATGTAAAATTCTTTCAGGCCAAAGCTCTATAGCATTACTCCACTCATGTGTAGGCTTCCATATTACATGGAGCATCACCTCTTTGAGTTGTGGCTTCTAAGAGAGCAAAAGAAAATCATAGTATAAATTGTTGCTTTACTGATGATAGCTAGAGTGATAGCTAGAGTTGTTGCTTCTTCAAAAAATTTGAGCATCTAGGCCTTAGCTTAATTGGACATGCTGATTTGGGCACACTTACTCTTTTACAAGCAAAGCATGGTATCATCTCCTTGCTGCAAGCACTTGGTGATATTGGTATTCCCTTAGTTATCCTTGTCCAAGGTAGCCACTCTAATCAACATATCATCTCCTTGCTGCAAGCACTTGGTGATATTGGTATTCCCTTAGTTATCCTTGTCCAAGGTAGCCACTCTAATCAACAGAAGATCTCATGGGCAATCTATAAAATTTGAGTGTCCTATGAGCCCCTTTTTCATCAGACTTTGTAGAGCTCCAACCATGGTCTACATGTGGCAAGTGCCTACAGAGGGTGTATGGTGGAGGGTGGAGATGGTCTCCTGAACAGTAAGTTTAGGGAGCTTTGTGCCATGCTGGTCCCACTTCTTAATTACCTTTGGATTAGTTAGCCCTGTCTTATCTTTACCCTTACTACCTTGATACTACTTCACCATAGCTTGTCGGGTGAACCCCCTAAAGATCCACCCAAGTCAACTCCTTCCTAGTCCATAGTCCACATCACGTGGTCGTTCCACTTCATATTGCCCAATCCTACATCTGCGTGTGCTGGTCCCCTTCCATCAAGTTGAATACCTCTGAGCAGGCCCACTTCAACACTCTTCAGCAGCTCAAGTGCATGGTGAGTGCAAGCAGACTTGCTTTTCATCCACTTGTCACTTGCATTGATGACTTTACCTGCAGGTTGCTTGACCTCTAATCATGTCAACTTGCTTCTCCAATGTCCATATGGTCAACTTCATGGAGAGTTCTCTCGAACTCATGGATCAACTTGCATCTACGCATTGATGGACTACATTATTTGCAGCAGTTCGAGGTTCCATCATCCAAAACATGTCCTAGACGTTGGAGAAGGTAAACTCAGAATTGTGGAGCCAAATTTTTGAGATACTCGTTTATATCAAAGGCTAAAATCAGCTGCTATAAGTATGCAGCTGGTGATAAGTGCACGATTGATCCAGTCAAGTATACATAAACAAAAGTTGACCTTGATCACACAATAGGCTAAGAGGCATCCTTGCTAGAACCTAACTACTTCATAGGGTTATTCAAGGGAGGTGACACCAACAACACAAGCTCTTGCAAGTGGAGCTTAGTAACATGTGGCTACTATAGTGACAGTTACACAAGAGCTCTACAAAAGGCGAAGAAAAGATGCTATGGGCATGAGACACTGAAGAGGTGAAAGTCATAATGAGAGAGAGAGAGAGACACACACACACACACATTGAGAGCTACTCACACCCGGCACTCAGCCACTACACTACTATGATGTGTGGGAGACACTCACATCATTGCTCTTTAGGAGTGACCTTGACATGAAGAGAAGGATCGATGCCCTTAGTGAGGATCACTATACACCATATTTGAGATGTCTTGGATCTGGACGATTTAGTACCCACTCATTGTACTAGAAGTACCATCATGAACAAGTTACAAACACATTTCCTAGTTTAGATTGCATATTGTTCATCAAATTGTGTCACAATTGTATTCTCTTGGCATGTCTATTGCAGTGTACTCTCTTGGCATGTACACTGTAATGTACAATGTCCCCTCTTGCATCAATCTACTCTTTTGGCATGTATATCACAATGTACTCTCTTGGTATATGAATGCTAAGGAAGAGAAGCATGCTAAATTATTGGTTGCATTTGGATTAATTTGATGCAAATTAGACCGCATTTCTAGACCACATCAAAATTTGGCATGCCTCCTAGATAGAGGGATTTTGAAGGCATCAAAAATCTTTTCTTTTGCCGCCTCATGCTATGCCTTCACTGCAAGCAATGGGGTCACTAGTCAAGAGAACAATCTCTTGTCACTCTACTTAGACAAAATTGTTTTAACATTTGAAGTCGAAGACAAAGCACTGCCTGTCAAGCTTCTAAACGAATGTATTATTAATCTGCTACAGCCCAAGACACCAATATTAGAGAGCAAATACAGCACCTCACTAACCGCATTCTCTAGATCCTATTCTTTTAGCCTGATATGGGACGTTAAAGAAATTATTCTCAATGCTCATGTATATTGATGTTTGCCAATAAAGAGATAAGATTTTCCGGGAAATAAAAATAAAAACAATGAGTTGGCCATTGGACTTAAGAATACTCATTCTATGATTCACTAATATAAACACGATGCACTGTTTGAACGGCAAAGCCCATTAACGCATGCTTTTCTCAGGAAGTGCTAAAACTTTAATCATTAATCTTACTCGGCACTTCGATAATAATAAAAGATCTCATTTGCATGATCTCTTCAAACTGTTTCTTAGATCTATGCATGCTTTTTTATCATATTCTCTTTGATCAGTACTCAAACCCTTCAATGAGATGATGATGATCCTTACAAATATCAAGGAATAATGGAGATTTTCCCAAAACAATGTTTATCAATGTACGTTTGTTACATGTACAATCACCCATAAAAACAATTTACCTGGGAAGTTCACGAACAGGGACAGCACTTAAGGGTATCTTATCTTCTGCCCGTACAGTTACTAGGTCCTTGACCTACAAATACATATCAAATTTGTTACAATATCTCGAAAGCAATCCAGCTGAAAAAAGATCTCAAGTGTTGCATTGAAGAACATGATTAAAATACCAACAAAAGTCCGACCAAGTTTTTTGGGTCGCCAGTGTATACAGGAACTCGGCTGTAACCAGTTGCCACAATTCTTCCCAACACATCCCTACAAGCAAATAATTCATTAATTATTAAGAGAGGGTCCCCCAAGAAGGCAAGTGTGGGGTATTTGTCCTCAGGAGGTATTATCACTTTCAAATCCAGGGAGACCCCTCTCTACAAGGATTCATCACTTGATGGGGCATCCTCCTTCTCAGAAATAAAAACCCCACCTTTCTTTGTAACATTGCAGTATACCCTGCAGCGCCAAATTGCATGCACTATATGCACTTGTAGTGCTCGAACCAGCTGTGATCATTCACTTGTGAAGCACTCATGCCTCTGTCCCCTTGCTCTGAAACCCCTTTTGTGACTTGCATCCTCTCTATCCCTGAAGTGCAACCATCATGCACAAGACTTCAAAAGAATGTTGTGATTAGAGAGTACAATTCACAGAAAGGAGTTCAAGATATGGGGAGGGAGGCATGAGTGGTCCACAAGTGAATGAACTCAGCTGATATAGCACTACTACCCCACATAGTGTGCCACAGGACCTCACCCAAGAGCACCCAAGTGTGCGCACATAACATAAAAAAGCTCAAAAAATTTGCCAAATACATTTTGATTGCATTAAGAAAATAGAGAGGAAATGTCGTGGATAGGAGCCCAAGAGTACAGGCAGGGAGGTATAAGCACTCCATCAGTGAATCATCACAGCTGATCAAAGCACTACTAGCCCATATATGGGGCAGCGCATACCCTACTAGCAAGTATTAGCTTGGCCCTTTTATTGCATATTATTGCGTGCGTCTTCCAGATGGTCCTTCAAAAAATCTATAGCATACAAATTCTCTTCAAATTTTGTTTGAGGAAAAACCGAACTAGATCGATAATGAAACGACACTTGACAGAGACAATGGATGCTATGTGATATAATTATTAATCTCTATATCTAATAAAAGCACCCCTCGTTCTGGATAGTGACAACAGTACACATCAAGTTTCGCTAAAAGAAAATGGCGTTTCAATTATAAATAAAAGAAAATCAGACATCAATCACTTAAAAACTATCGAAAATATGAAATGTTCAAAGAAAAAGCAGGAACCAATTTCACAAAGGGTTCATGTTTTTTTAAAGCTAAGCTGTATCTGAGTCCAAAGAAACAGTGTACCAATCCAGCTTAGTGTCTATATCTACTGAAAATGTTGACTCTATAGGTGTCATAGCCTCTGCTACTATCTGCCCAGGTACATCAAGTAACTGTTGTTAGTAGCATAAAACCAGGTATTATAAATTAAAAATAAACATAAGAAAACACGTTGCCACATGTAAAAAGATCACAAAAACCTTCTGCGTCAGGTCTAAAGCTCCTTTGATTATTGTGGTTTCAACATGTGAAAGCTCCCCTCCTTTGCCTTCCTATTTTCTAGTCAAAATTCAACTCTCTCTCTCTCTCTCTCTCTCTCTCTCTCTCTCTCTCTCTCTCTCTCTCTCTCTCTCTCTCTCTCTCTCTCTCTCTCTCTCTCTCTCTCTCTCTCTCTCTCTCTCTCTCTCTCTCTCTCTCTCTCTCTCTCTCTCTCTCTCTCTCTCTCTCTCTCTCTCTCTCTCTCTCTCTCTCTCTCTCTCTCTCTCTCTCCCCCTCAGCCCACATACCGAGCGGGGTGACTCTTCAGCAGGCTCAGATATCTCGAGCTAGGAGACGACCCCGTGCTATAGGATATCGGGCCCCGAGACTTCACCGACACCAGATTGCGGAGATCCAGGCTTGTGACCATCGCGCCAGGGAGGAGAGACGATCCCAGATGATGGCCGATCCCGCTGCAGCCATCAGGGTGGCCCTGACTCCACCTCCACCTATGTATCACATATTACATCCCACCCACTAGCACAGGATGGAGCTAGTTAGTCGTTTTAGATGCATTCTCATGGTTGTTGTACTACCCTTTTGCATATAGACTATCATAGATATCGCACTCCATACACCCCCCACCACTTTCATGGGTATCCCCACATGCATACTACGGAGATCTATATCAGCTTAACCAGTTTCTTTTCAGCACTTTTATCTTTTCTGATTGACAGAAGATACACCCATGTACATCGATTTGTCTCATAGGCCGAGTTCGGCCTCCTAATAGACGTAAAAACATTTTCTTTCTTTCTTTTCTTTCTCTCTCTCTCTCTCTCTCTCTCTCTCTCTCTGTGGCCTCTATCTAGAGTCTTTTTGAGGATCAAAGATGTCTTGGACTATATCTACTAGAGGTACACAGACATAGAGACACTCTACTGAGGAGAGCTGGAGGGAGACAGTCCCAGAGACAGACTACGGATTTCTTTACACCAGACACTGGGCAGCTAGAGGAGCAGTCAGTAGAGCATCTAGTACAGAGCTCTGTCCACACTCATACGGCCACTACTGGCACTCTCATAGACCGAGCAGTGGAGCTAGGGAGATCTAGACGACCGAGAGTGAGAGGTGCTTCACAGTATCGACGGAGACTACAGCGGAGGATTCGAGCTGTACTTTTCAGACTCCCACAGTGGAGATGAGGATAGATCTCCAGCTTTGTATATCAGCACATCTCTCCCATGTATCAGCCCTTTGTTTTATTAGTCTTGGTGTTAGCCTTTTCCCAGCTATTTTACATCTTTCATTTTCAATACCACTTCCTTTGGTACTCAGATTTTGTATCAGATTCACCAGCTTTGTAACTTTTGGTCTCATAGGTCATTTTGGCCTTCTGAAGACATAAATATATCATTTCATTTCATCTCTCTCTCTCTCTCTCTCTCTCTCTCTCTCTCTCTCTCTCTCTCTCTCTCTCTCTCTCTCTCTCTCTCTCTCTCTCTCTCTCTCTCTCTCTCTCTCTCTCTCTCTCTCTCTCTCTCTCTCTCTCTCTCTCTCTCTCTCTCTCTCTCAGTGAACCTTGGCAAGACCAAGGTCATGATCTTCCATACCTCCAGGACAGTACGCCATCGCGCCTCTTTCACAGAAGCTGGAGGACAGATAGAGGTAGTGGACTCCTACGTCTACCTAGGTATCACCTTCTCGGTGTTCTCCATGGCACAGGCTGCGAGAGATAGATTGACGCGAGGTTATGCGGCACTTGCAGGATTGGAGAGACGCTGCTTTCAGACACATTTTCAGGAGCCCCGGACTAAGGGGTGGCTCTTTGACACTCTAGTGACACCCGCATTGATGTACGCAGCAGCAGTATGGGCACCAGGGATCACAGAGGCGATGTGGACGCAGATTGAGAGGCCCCAGATCACCATGATATCACGCTTGCTGCGCAGCAAGCCCTCCGTTCCACATGACATTATACGAGCTGAGCTTGGCACACCACCAATGCTAGTGGAGGCCCTCTTCCAGTTGGTGACCTTTATTCTGAGTCAGAGAGCTCCCCACTAGCCGACTCACCAGGCTTGCATTTGAGAGCTCTAGACATTTGGCAGAGACAGGGCATGAGAGAGTATGGTATGCACAGACTTACCGATGGTTAGCAGACCATGGCATGAGCATTACGGATCTCCCCCCTTTTCAGTATGACCTCTCTTCCCCCCACATTACCCTCTCTCGTTCGGAGAGGAATAGGATCATCCGTCAGGACCTACTACAGATACACGTCAGGGAGACATGGATAGCACCACGGGGGCCTCTTCCCACAAAGAGGCAACACTACAGAGAGCACTTCCTGACTGTGACAGCGGATGGTTTCATTCAGAGACCACGATACATGGATACATATATGGCACCAGCTGAGAGAGTGGCCATTGGGCAGCTCAGAGTATCATCACACCAGCTCGAGATTGAGATTGGGCGAGCCACACATACCCCCAGGGATGAGCGATTATGCAAGATATGTAGAGAGGAGGTGGAGGACGAGGAGCACTACACATGTAGATGCCAGGCATATGAGGACATCAGAGACCGCTACCCAAAGCTCTTCAGGGGGCCTAGAGAGATCAGGGCTTTATTGGGGACAGAGGACCAACGCCCTCTAGGTCGTTTCCTAGTAGAGCTCCAGCACCGTCACGCATCACTCCTCCAGCAGCAGATGGAGATACACTTGACCCCCCCCCCCTCAGACTTATATTACAGATTTTTTCAGACCCACATACACTCGAGGGCCGAGCTCGATGCGGGGTGTCACATTACACAGAGCAGAGGAGCTTAGACGACAACGTCGACGACCGAGACCCCTTGTCCGGAGAGCTCGTCCACATCAGAGAGAGATTCAGGCGATTCACGCACGCCATGACATGGAGATACAGAGACGTTAGCAGCGCACCCCTATCGATTTGGACGCCCAGAGCATTTTGAGGATCGCCATGATGCCTTACCCACCGATGCATTATATCCTACACCCACTCCAGGCATTTAGGGGGTTGTGATACCATCGAGCCTCCCCTCCCTATGCATATCATATTTGTATCTCACCCATTGAGCATATAGAGTGCATACCCATAGCACCCCACACCCTTGATGCAAGCTACTATCCCTCCTTTTATACCCGTTTGCAGTACTCACACTTTATTTTCGTTTTGGATCACAGTGGATTGGATCATACTGATGTATATGTTTTGTATCATAGGCCGATTTTGGCCTCTAATAGAGGTTAAAAAGTCTTTCTGTCTTTCTCTCGCCCAGCAGTGATACCTTTGGATCACAATCAGCGATACTCTTCAGAGATGGACTTCAGTGAAGGATACAGATTGTCGCACGTGACTCAAATGCAAGATACCTTTGGATCCGATTACAGCTCTCACAGGAGAGGGTTATCTACATTGCACTATGCTACTTTGCCGCTTCTGGCTCGAGATTCACCACTACTAATCGTGAGGAGGGCCCACCATGTACCTGTTTATCAGAAGAGATCAGGGAGTACTCTATGCTGGGGAAGTCTTCCTCATGGAAGACTTCAATGCAAGGAAAGGCTGTGATGCCTTTGACCCAAAGGACCTACTCATATTACCCACTATACAGGAGGAACCTACGACACGAGCTTCAGCCGATTCTACACACACACTCTACGGTGCAAACCTACTCAAAATAGGCTCTCAACATCGTCTCGTTATAATGGGATGGGTCAGTGGCCTACCTCAAGGGGATTGACATGCCTACCACACTCAATTATAGATGTACATTAGATTATATCATGGGACGAAGGGAGGCCACCCACATTATGAGTTCCTTCACCATCCCACCTATACCCATTGGAGAAGATCACACATATCTAGCACTAGCCCTCAAGGGGGACACGCATCTGCCTGTAACACACACCCTACACACTACCATTGTGGAAGATCAAACATCTGCCTGTGACACGCACCCCACACACCACCATTCACTTCACACATGAGCTAGCTCACATAAACTAAGCTCAAGTTGGGGAAGATCTTCTGCTTCATCCTCACACTCCACTACCTATACTCGCCTCAAACATAGCATTTGTTCTTCAAACATAGCATTTCCTTCCCACATACCACTCACTCTGGTCACACACCCCCCCTTGGGTCCATGCCAAGGAACCATTGGTATGATGATGATTGAAGGAGTCTCTACTGTCGACTATGCGCTCAAAGAGCATTGGGAGAGATCACAGAGACAGAGGCAAGGAGACATACGAAGACCCTCACACACCAAAAGAGGCAAGGGGCAGGATTTTGAGGAGTCACATGAGCTCGAGCTATGCCACCTATTTATGAGCATCGATTGTGCCGGAGCACGGCGCACTCTACGAGAGACACAACCGATCACACCTATCGGGGACCCGCAGATTTGGCATGACTATGCTGAGAGATTATATGAGGTACCTAGGCAGCCTCCAATCCCCCAACCACCCGGACCCCATCCTACTAGATCTTTATTCACGGTAGAGATGGTTCGAAGGGCCATTGACCGACTACAGCATGGGCAATAGGCATTCGGCAGACCATATGGGTCCATGGAGTGAGCATCTCATATATAATGCCTCCACTATAACCCTGTAGATTGCACATGTTTTCAACCGGACTATAGGGGAGGGCCTTCCATACGAATGGATGGGGAACACCATTGTGCCCATCCACAAATCTGGCAACACCATGGATCGACGGAACTACCATGATTGGTCACATTATGGCCAAGCTTTATGGGGGAGTTCTCAAGGAAGAGAACCATTCATTCACGGAGATGGAGGGGCTACGTGCATATGGTCAGGCACGTTTCCGACGAGCTTTCTCCACTATTGATCACATCTTCATTCTACATTGCCTTATTGATGGGACAAAGGTGCAGAAGAAGCAATTATATTGCTCTTTTTTGGATTTCCGTAAGGCTTTCAATATCAAGCCATAGGAGAGGCTCTTTCGATGTCTTCAAAGCTTGGGGATACCATCAAAATAATTTGGGCTATGTATACACTCTACAAATGAGCAACAAGGAGAGTATGATGTTCGGGGAAATTATAACAGGCCACTACTAGCTCAATCAATGTTAAGCAAGGCTTCCCCCTCTCTCCCACTCTATTCCGGCTCTACGTAGACGAGATTGAGGATTACATCCTAGAGTCCTAGGGGCTTGCGGAGAGGGAGGCGACCCCACAGGTACACCGGTACACATTCTTTTATACACTCACAATATTGTATCGATTTACAGAAGGGTTATTGCATGATCTGGGTGCTATGGTAAGACCTTGGTAAAGGGGTTGACATTAAACCTTGGTAAGACCAAGGTCATCATCTTCCACACCTCTCCTATGGTGAGGAATGAAGCAGGCTTCAGAGCAATGAGTTCTGTACACAGAAGGGGTTGGCTGTAAACCTTGGAAAGTCCAAGGTTATGATCTTCCACACCTCTCCTAGAGTGAGGAATGCAGCAAGATTCGTAAAAGCCGGCGGACAGATAGAGGTGGTCACTTCATGTCTACCTAGGAGTTACATTCACGAGTCTGCCTGATCCCTTCTGTATGAGACAGGCAGCCACAGACAGATTGACATAGAGATATGCTGCCTTGGCCATGTTAGAAAGATGTCATCGAGCACACTTCAAGGAGCCCCATACGAAGGAATGGCTATTTGACACACTAGTCACACCAGCTACGATGTATGCAGCGACTGTCTAGGCTCCATTTCTCACAGCCACCCACTGGAGTGCGATTGAGAGGCCACAGGTACGCGTGATCTCACAACTATTCCATGGGAAACAGCCACTACCACATGACATTGTCAGGGAAGAGATGGCTACACCTCCCACAATAGTAAAGGCACTATTCCAGACACTATGTTTCATTCGAGGGAGCTCCTCAGTGACACTCACATGCAGAGCATTTGAGGTGGCGATACAAATATCCGAGTCAGGGTATGAGAGAGCTTGGTATTCTGAGTTCTCAAGTGAGGATATGGTTTGATGGCCATAGATTGGATATGGACAGACTACTTCTCTTCGAGTATGACCCGTACTCTCCTCAGATTCCCCTCTCACATAGTGAGTGGAACACTCTGCTTAGGCAAGATCTCTCGCAGCTCTATACCACAGAGACGTGGTTCACTCCAAGCTTAAGATCCAGATTGTTGCACTACCGAAACCAGTTCTTGAACTTTCTAGAAGACGGGTTCATCCAGAGACCACACTACATGGAGACATAGAAGCATCATAGCTCATGGGTAGCGATTGGCAAGCTGAGGGTTTCATCATACCAACTAGAGATTGAGACGGGAAGAGAAGCGGACACTCCTAGAGAGGAGACGATTTGTCGGACATGTGGGGTGGAGATTGAGGATGAGGAGCATTTTGTATGTAGATGCAGAGCATATGATGCTATCAGTGGTAGATACAAGGACCTATTCACAGGACAGCCTACCCTTCAAGAGATCAGCATCAGTTCGGGCGATTCTTACTTGAGATACTCAGCCACAGAGATGCTATGCTCCAGACCACCTTAGCAGCCCTGATTCGGGGGGGAGAGAGGGAACAAACACAGCTCATTGACTTTTGACCTCGCGTGCTAGGAGACGACCCAGCGCCCTAGTATATTGGGCACAGAGACCTAACAGACATCAAATTGCACATATCCAGGCCCGTTATAGTCGAGCCATTGAGAAGAGACAGACCAGATGATGGCTGATCCTATGGCACTCATCCAGACAGCCCTCAGCCCACCTCCACCTATGTACCACATATTACACCCACATATGAGCACGGGGTGGAGATAGTTAGTCACCTAAATGCACTCTCATATTTGTACTACCCTTGCATATAGGCTACCTTAGGGATAGCGCTCCATATAACCCCTCTCTCATGGCTTCTCCACACATGCACGATATGGAGACTCTGATTTACCTTGTATCAGCATCAGTTTATTTTATTTTTATTTTCAGCACGCTTTGTCTTTCCGATTGACCGGAGACACGTCACACAACCCATGTACATTGACTCTCTCTCTCTCTCTCTCTCTCTCTCTCTCTCTCTCTCTCTCTCTCTCTCTCTCTCTCTCTCTCTCTCTCTCTCTCTCTCTCTCTCTCTCTCTCTCTCTCTCTCTCTCTCTCTCTCTCTCTCTCTCATATGTCTACCTAGGGGTGACATTTACAAGCCTATCGAGTCCCTTAAGTATAAGACAAGCCACCATTGATAGGCTCACATAGGGATATGCAGTTTTGGCCATGTTAGAGATGAGGTCCCCATCAAGCACACTTCCAGGAGCCATTACAAAGGGGTGGCTATTTGACACACTCGTCACACCAGCTATGGTGTATGCAACGACAGTTTGGGGTCTGGGTGTCACAGTCTCCCAATGGAGTGCGATTGAGATGCCCCAGGTACGCATGATCTCAAGGCTATTCTGTGGGGAACAGCCACTACCACATGACATCATCAGGGAAGAGATGGCCACATCCCATGGTGGTAGAGGTACTATTCCAGACTATATGTTTCATTCAGAGGATGAGGGAGCTCCCAGCAGATAGACCCACACATAGAGCATTTGAGGCGGCGATACAGGCCTCTGAGTCAGAGTCCGAGAGAGCTTGGTATTCTCAGGTTAGGACCGTTTCATATGCATCAGCTTGTGGTTCACTTATGTATGCCATGGTTGCCACTCAGCAAGACATTGCTCATGCCGTGGGAGTTGTTTAGTCAAATCTATCTTGAGATATTTGAAAGGGACCAAAGATAAATGCCTATGTCATGTGATTCATACATGCCATGTGATGTGGACACTCGCAAGTCTAGAAGCACTATGTATATACCCCTGTAGGCTGAGCTATTTCATGGTGCTCTAGACTTCGGAGTATAGTTGCACTATCTATTTCAGAGACTGAATATATTTCAGTGACATAGGCTTCCAAGGAAGCCATTTGGTTAGTCTGCTTGTGCAATGAGTTTGGGATGATGCCTAAAAAGGCACCTTTTCTTGGATGCGATAGCCAAGAGTGCCATATGTTTCGCAAAGAAGTCATGTTCCATGCTCACACAAAGCATATTGATGTGAGCATCCCCCCAAACATGTACCACCAGATCATATCGTATAACCCCATCCACTATGCCCACCAAGTATCGATCATGCATAAGCTACTCCTTAGAGGCCCAGGTCATCCCCCCAAACATGTACTACCAGATCATATCATATAAACCCATCCACTATGCCCACCAAGTATCGATCATGCATAAACTACTCCTTAGAGGCCCAAGTCATCCCCCCAAACATGTACCACCAGATCATATCGTATAAGCCCATCCACAATGCCCACCAAGTATCGATCCCGCACTCCTCTCATTCCCTCGCATCACCCCTAGGGTTTTGGAAAGGTAATGGGTGGCAATGACCCCGTGGACAAGCAAGGGATGGTATGCAAAGGATGCCCTACAGCTCAAGATGGGAAAGCATCCTCTTGTTACATACCCCTACGTGTTTGTAGGGCTAGAACTAGTGCATGAGAATTTATGGGCTGTGAGATCTTCTCCATTACGAGGAGAAGATGAAGTGGTTTGGAGTGCAATAATAGAAGCTGAGGTGAAGCACTCTCTCCCTAGGTGCAACACTGGCAAAAAGTGCCATGACAAGGAGAGGAAGAAGGCACTCCTTTTACTCACATGAATCTCTAATGATGCCCTCACACTTCCGTAAATTTCCAGCCACCCCTTTAATAAAATAATAAGTTTCCTGCACCTGACTACATTTGGTGCACACCCTTCTCACAATTCCAGCCACTAAATTATTTACTTTTGTAGATATAAAAATGGCACGAACCGTGCACCCAGAATTTCTATTTGGAGGGACCCATGAACCTGCCATCTGCTAAATCCAGGTCTCCCTTATTCTAGAAAGAAAGAAAGAAAGAAAGAAAGAAAGTCATATTAACGTCTAGCAAAAGGCCAAACTTGGCCTGTGAGACAAAACCATGTACAACTGTGGTCATCTCTGTGTATCAATGAAAAGAAAAGTACTCACTACAAGAACTATGTAGGCTGAAAACAGCAAGATGACGGTGTACCTAGTAATGATGAAGTAGTGGAGATAAAGTAGTAGTGCGTGGGGAAGCGTGACTCTGACTCTGCAGATAATGGCTACAGTTGTATGGGTAATGAACAGGTAATGCAGGCTGGCCAAACTTGGCCTATGAGGCAAAACCATGTACAATTGTGGTCATCTCTGCGTATCGATGAAAAGAAAAGTACTCACTACAAAAAAGAACTATGTAGGCTAAAAACAGCAAGATGATGGTGTACCTAGTAATGATGGAGTAGTGGAGATAAAGTAGTAGTGTGTGGGGGGAGCATGGCTCTAACTCCGCATATAATGGCCACAGTTGTATGGATAATGGATGGGTAATGCGGGCTGCAAGAGACCTTAGAGAACAGGCTACCTGGGGGATCAGCTCGCTGCTCTCGAGATCAGCCTTGGCCGCCCTCGAGGCAGGCCTTTGCTGCCTCCAAGGATGGCAGGGCCCCCCACAAAGGCAATCCCTGCCTTTAGCATTGACACCCCCACAACCTTTTCTCATCAGCACCTGCTTCCTCCAGCCTAAGAGGCCTAAAAAAATGCAGGCCCCTAACTCATGGGTTCACCAAAACCTTCTGTTGCCCAGGTAGATTAGCCACACCACCCATACAGGCATCCGTCCATAATCTGCCCTGCACTCACAGACTTCATGCTCCATCTTCTCTCCCCCCCCTCTCTTCAACGAGAGGCATGGGGCTGTTTCCAGCCACAGCCCTTGTTTTGGTGAGGTTTTTGTGGAGGGAATTCAACCACCCAGGCTGCTGTAAAATTCAGGGACAAAGTTCCTTCCAAGTTCCTCGTATACCCACTAGGGTGGCTGTTACCACACAGCCCTCTCATACCTGTTCACCCATACACAAGGACAGCTGTGGCCTTCTTTCCATCTCTATAGTAGAAGGAAAAAAAAACATACACGTCTTCTCCAAATGAGTACGAGCTGCTCCAATACCAATGTTAGATCCTCAAGGATCTTCATCCTCCCTGCCGGACAAGTTAATACAAAATCCATTCTCACAAACAATAAAAAGGTGGACATCAGCTTCAGTTCCAGCCATAGGATCCACAGCAACCCACCCCCGAGCCTGGAAGCCTGCAGTCAAGTGAGTGGCAATCCCCTCAAGAGAATGGCATAGTTGTGAAGAGATGGATAGGTATGTGCTTGAAGATGAAGAGGTGTTGCAAAATCCTTGATCTACACCAGCCAAATGAACTCCAGAAGTATATGGTTTGCCTTTTTAGCTTGCCAATGGATGTATTAGACACCCTATGTACCTTGGAAGATCACTCTCAAAAAGATAGATCAAAACAGATAAGTTGGAGTTAGCTCAGAGGTGAAAACTTGCTATTCTTGGTTCATTCACCTGTCCAGTGTTTTACATAATTCTCTGCGCACAGCAGCAATTAGCTTAATTCCTCTTGGGGAAGTCTAGGTAGCTTAAAGAGCTAACTTTCAAGAGTAATTTCATCAAAAATAATAAACCACACACTGAGAATGAGTTTTAACAAGTGATGACATCATCCCGATTTTCACGGGCTGCTATAGTTTGAGACCAGTGAGCAGCAAAATCAACATAACTCAAAATGTAAGAATCCAATGATTATGAAAATTTGTATGGTTATACTAGACAGTAAGCTGAATCCAACAAGCTTTAAATCACTGAATTTGGATAAGTAACCACTGAGAAATACCTCTGACAAGATGAGTGAAAAAGTCAGGTACCTGACAGAGAAGTGAAGATGAACAAACCCTGTTGACTTCAAATGAACATAACTGAAGATTGCAACATCCAAATGACATGAAAATTTGTGAGCATATAGAAGACTTATAGAGCTAACTTTACCAAGTTAAATCACTGAAAATGAGGCACCAAGCTCAGAGAAAACATCTCTGCAAGCTGACTGAGAAAAACTGAGAGTAATGGCAGTGAGTAGTACACTTCACAAGAACATGGAAAGATGAACTCAAATAATCATGAAAATGAAAGTATATTGCTTGTACAATACAATGACTTACTGATACATATGTGTGCCTTGTAATCACACCTTGATATGGCATAAAGCTCAGCTCTTGGAGGTCTTCACATAGGTCTCTCTAACCACGACTAAAACTGCCATCTATTTATAGTTGAGTTTGGGAGGCTAACTTCCCTCAATCACTCTCCAATCAATCAATGATTGATTTGATTCTCTACCTACCACAAATCACGAATTCGTGGCTCCTCTTTCCATTCTTGATCAAGTGGACTCAACCACTTAAGATTCTTTCACTTTTACATTAAGTAAACTCTTCAAAAGTTACAAGAGGTAGTTCACAAGTGAACTTTACATAGTCTTCATTTTAAGGCTTTTTCTATGACTTTGTGGGACTCAAGCCAATACTTAGACTTGTCATAGACTTGCTCCAACAATAGTGTCCCATACCATCGTACCCACACCCTCCAGGTGTATGGAGTCATGAATCCACCATCGACCAAGCGTCCAAGAGCCTTATAAGAGGAATCAATGACAAATGAGCCCATAGGTCCTATTTATAGACTCTTTTAAGGAGGTGGCCCAGTTCACACTTGGCAGACACTCCACACTTGGCGGGACATTTGACTACAGGCACCAATCCTTGATGTCCTTTGGGTTTGGGGACATAACAAGATCCCCCTCTAGAGACTTCCCTGGATCAGAACTCAGGTGAGGTGGATCCTAGGTTGTAAAGATGCTCACTGCCCTCTCCTCAACCCCCATAGACCCAGTGGAGTACACCATGGAAGTTTCCTCCGTGGGTTTTCTTTTTGTTGGTTGGGGGAGGGGGAGGGGGGGGGGAGGGGGGGGGAGACATTGAAAGTATCTGTGAGAAAATCCTAGGAGTTGGGACCCCATCACTGGCTAAAATATCAGGAATATTGTTGAGGTTCCTTAAACATGACTTTTATGTCAGGCAAAAATGTCAACAGTCTCACAACCTGCAAGATTCCCTATTGGGATGTTATAAATCCAATGTCACTTAGTTCAGAACAAATAACTCGGTTAAAATTGAAATTTGGATGATTCTCATAACAAAGCTCTTTTGATGCCCTTGGCTGATACAGACTACAAAATACATAATATCAACGACTTCTGAAACATATTGTTTATAGTTGTACTTATATCTTTGGATCCCTTTATTTTCCCTTCCCCACAAACAATTATCCCTCTTATACATGCTAACAATGATTCTTTTCAACCTCGATGCAGCACAACTGAAAGTCGGTTTGCAAAAATCTATTAACAACCTTAATCAAAATGAATTGTTTGACATCACATGTTGTAGCAAGTAGATTGTACTCACATAACATTCTCATAATGAGCCTCTCAATCTTAGGTATATTATAAACAATATCTGATATAAATTATGATTTTCACAAGATATACTTCTATACCAGCAATTACTTAACGAGCTAGTTTCCATTATGAACATAGTTACCATTTTCACAAAAACTCCCAACATAGCTTGAGAAAAGTTATTTTCTGCCATGAACATCCATTTTATATGCAGGAAATTCCCCTAGCACAAATCTCATTCATTGCAGTTTCTGGCAACGATCTCACGTTTTCACAGAGTTTTACCTCTTTTGCATGTATTGAAACAAAAGCCTTCAGTTGAGTTCTCCTGAATAAAGCAGCCGAATTGTGGCCAAGCATCAGATCCAACAACTGCAATACAACATGGTGGCAAGCTGAATTAATCCAATCATCCTCACCCATATCTATGGAAAAAAATCATTTAATAACTGAAAATATTGAAGCCTATAGTTTCAAACTTCCCATAACATACTATGGATAGCCAGCTTTGTCATGGATGTCATTGTCGCCCATATCAATTTATTTTATAGACAAAAGATTCATTCACTTCTTAAACAGCCCTTGTTTTCATCAATTTTCTTTCTAAAGAATTGTATCATCTTTGTATAGTTCTTTCTTTTTCTGACTGCTCTAAAAAGTAAACATGATAGCATAACAGTTATGGCATATGCCACAAGGTATTTATGTATATATGGAGAATCGAGATGTATGCAATGGCAGTCCATTGCAGGACTCCTCAAGTTACTACATACAGTTACTCACTTGGACTGGAGCAAACAGCTAGATCACTTGTCACATGTCAATGGATTGTAAGTCAGCCTTGGTTTGTGGTGGATTGAAAACCATCTGTATTTTCATACATATGAAAGCAAGAAAATATGTTCAAGTAATCTTTTTGAAAGCAAACATATGTGGTACTAATGAGGATTTCCATAGATAGGTCTAATATGTGTAAAGTCAATTGAGAAGGGCAAATTTTGCCTAAGGTCTTCACTTATGCTCTCGGTTAAAACTCACTCCAAGATGGCTAACCTCATTTTAGAATCATGGATATGCAGTGTTCCACAATTAATTGCAATGCAAGACAGAATTACGGGTTAAATTTTGGTGTATGAATGCCTGTATTGGACTCCTTTAGAATGCTATAATGAGCATGGAATTCGACTATTTTTCCTCAAAGTATATACAACTTACAGATTAGGATCTACATATTAAAGAAACAGCTCATTTTCAAGGACAATTGTGGTCAGCTGTGTAACTCCTTAGTTAATTTGTATATTCGACATTAGCAAGTATTAAGAAATGGAGATGCTGCAGCCTTTTCAGCTAAAACTGTTATATATTGCTTTGCTTAAAGAGAGCATGAAATAAAGAATCACTGTAGTAAAGGGCAAGGTGCCCAGTAGCTCAATGATTGGTGGATACATGGAATGAGATTTTTTAGGTGACGTTTGGTGGATAATCGTGGAAAAACTGGAGCTAAAAACTGGAGTTATTTAAAAAGACATGACATACTTACAGCTGATTCCATTTGCTCGAGACATGGCTGCCGTAACAAGATTATGGACAGTGTATTTTAGAGTTGCAGAAAAATTGTTTGAGTTTGAATCCTTGGCTCCCATGCATTAAAGTATACAAAAATACATTTAGAATTTACAGACACTGTGATGATACAATTTGGATTTTGAACTGATTCAGAATTCCAATTCTTCAGTTCACACAGCTATCACGGAATGCTACTATTTTCCAAAGCTTTAGCCATAGTCTCGTGGTTTACACCCAAAACATTACGAAATCATGTATCCTAGATCATGCCCAGCTCTGAGGAAAATAAGAGAGCTCGTGTACACACTCTTGAACATCATCCTTTATGCAAAGAAAATAAAGCCTTTCTGACATCCTGGTTTGGACTTTGAATCATGATAATGTGATGATTCCCGTGTTTTCAAACTCTGACGTCTATGTAAAGTTGCAACTCTAAAGTTTAAATTCTATTTGATTTGCATTATAAGTCTTATATGTTGCATATTGCATTCATCATCTATCCATATGCTTATATATATAATATAATCTCTCTCAAATTTATTGTTGGTCATGTATAGTTCCATATGGTATTTCAATCCCAGTTTCTCCATACTTCCATACCCATAAGGGTTTGTCATATGGTTCTTGTACAGAAACACTATGCCAAATACCCGACAATGCATTTTCAGCCCACAAACCTTGTTTTTCATCAACTACATTAAAAACACTAAGGTTATTTTATACAAAGTTCCTCATGCAAACTCTTTTTTAAGAATGCCCTCTTAAAGCTTAACTGACACACATTACATGTCCACAAATCCCAATGCACAAATGGTTTGAATGGTTATCATGGGGACATAGTGCCACCAGGCACATTACCAAGAACCCTGCACAAAGGGGTGGCCATTTGATACACCTGCGACACCCTCTCTACTATATAGTGCTTCAATATGAGAGCAAAGACTATCCGATTCAATATGGTCGTTACTCGGGAGATCCCAAATACTCATGATAGCCAAGCTCATTCGTAGTAAGCCCTCAGTGCCCTATGATATTATCAAAGCAGAACTAGCTATGATACTAATGCTAGTTGAGGCACTCTTCCAGACAGTTTGCTTGCTACATAGATTTGAGGATATGAACAATGAGCACATAGCATATATAGCCTTTAAGGCATCGTGGGATCTCACACTATGGGGGGACAGTGGACACCTCGTCTTGTATGCTCAGGCTCGAGATTGGATGGCAAGATATGGATTAGACATGGACCAATTGCCACCGAAGAAGTATGATACCCAAGCTCCCACCTACTCACTTTCTAGACAAGAGAGGAACAGGATCATCCAACAAGAGATATGGCACACATATATATAGAGGACTTGGATCATACCAATTGGGCCACTCCCAATGAAAAAGCTCTACTATTGTGAACTTTCTATACAGATATCAAATCAGGAGTTCATAGTTACTCCACAATACATAGGATTTATCTTCCCCATCATCTCCAAGTGGCCATTGGATAGCTTCAAGTATCATCACACACCAATTAGAGATCGAGCATGGGCAAGTCAAGCGGGGATACCCAGAGAGGAGTGCATGTGTCCAACATGTCAGACTGAGATCGAGAGTGAGGAGCAGTTTGTGGTATGATGTCAAGAGCATTCAAACCTTAGGACACGAATCCACTCACCGACACCAGATTACAGAGATCCAGGCTCGTGACCATCGCGCCATGAAGGAGAGACGATCCCAGAGCCACCCACTGCAGCCATCAGGGCAGCCCTGGCTCCACCCACGTACTACATCTTACACCTGCCCACTAGTACAGGATGGAGCTAGTTAGTCGTTCAGATGCATTCTCATGCTTGTACTACCCTTTTGCACTTTTGCATATAGACTATAGATATAGCACTCCATACACACCCACCCTTTCATGAGTATCTATACATGCATACTACAGAGATCTATATCAGCTTTACCAGTTTTTTCAGCGCTTTTATCTTTTCCGATCGACAACCACTTTTCTTCTCTCTCTCTCTCTCTCTCTCTCTCTCTCTCTCTCTCTCTCTCTCTCTCTCTCTCTCTCTCTCTCTCTCTCTCTCTCTCTCTCTCTCTCTCTCTCTCTCTCTCTCTCTCTCTCTCTCTCTCTCTCTCTCTCTCTCTCTCTCTCTCTCTCTCTCTCTCTCTCTCTCTCTCTCTCTCAGATTTTGTATCAGATTCACCAGTTTTGTAACTTTTGGTCTCATAGGTCATTTTGGCCTTCTGAAGACGTAAATATATCATTTCATTTCATTTTCATTTTATCTCTATCTCTCTCTCTCTCTCTCTCTCTCTCTCTCTCTCTCTCTCTCTCTCTCTCTCTCTCTCTCTCTCTCTCTCTCTCTCTCTCTCTCTCTCTCTCTCTCTCTCTCTCTCTCTCTCTCTCTCTCTCTCTCTCTCTCTCTCTCTCTCTCTCTCCCCCCCCCCTTCTTTGTATGTCCTAATGCCTGTGCTCTCTGTATTTCTTGCTATGTAGGCAACATAATTGTATGCACTATTGAGGCATGTTATGCAACGGATTGATTCCCACTATACATATGTATGCCATACGGTCCTCTTTTTCTTCTATGTGCCTTTCATAAGTCGTTTACTTGTCATTCTATCCCTTATATAAGTGGGAAAATGAGACTATCTTTAACTCGCAAAAAGTCATTATTCGTCATTCTATCCCTTTACTTGTATGCATGGGAATGAAACTATCGTACAACATGCAAAGGCATGCAAAAGCATGCAAAGGATGGATATTCATGTGTGAAGTTGAAGCCCCTCCCATAGGACAGCGTTGGGGATATATTAGGAATGACAACACAAAGAACATGATAGATGCAAGCTTTGATAGGTCATATAAGATCATTCAAAACATGTTGATGCGATCATAGCAAGTTCAAGACAAAGGCTTCACAAATATGCCTTGAACACTCCAAAGTTCAAGCCACTTATGTATAAATCCTAGGTTTATCTTGATCTACTTGTGCCCAAGAAAGGAAAGATTCTTACCTATGTCTCAACGTCCTTTAGAGGGAAATTTCTTTGGCAAATTTTCCTTCCAAACAACTTGGTACTCAAGATGTAAGTACCCGAAGGTTCATATACATTAGGTGAAAAACTATCTAAAGGTCATCCAAATAGATGATATGAATTGGAGCATTCAAATATTAACATTACAGTGATTGCCCCTCAACCATTATATTGTACACAACATGGCAACCATTGAAAGCAAACGCAAAATATCGTACTCCTTTTGAATCCTTTGAAGTTACCAATGTATAATCACACTCACTAAGGAATCCTATATGGCATTAATCGTGACTCCAAAACAAAAAATCAGACCTAATGTTGTGAAAAACAAGACGGATTAATGTCAATGATGCAAGTGCTTCCTTTGTAAAAGGAGGCTCCATGCAATAGTACTTGTCTCATTGGTTGTATATTTAAGATATTCCCAGCCAAGTACGCCAACAAATTAAACTAAATAAAATCCCAAGAATCACCTCTACAAACCACCCACTAGTGAAGCATGATCTTGCAAAACCATTAAGGTATACCTAGATAAGCAAAAAACTTTTCATAAAGACTCCCAATCTAATTATGACATAGAGAAAGAGAGGGGGAGAGAGAGAGAGAGAGAGAATCCACGATTCAATGGAGCAAAATTAAAAGAATTGTCATAATGGTTGTCTTTTTCCTTATGTGTGTGTGTGTGTGTGTGAGAGAGAGAGAGAGAGAGAGACAAAGTAGAAGTGAAAAATTAAGTGGAGGGTGAGGGTGATGCATTTGTTATGCCTTGATGGGCCTATCCTTTCTTTTCCTTTTTCCTTTTTTCCTTTTTTTTTCTTTTGGTTTTTTTTTGGGGGTGGGGGGGAGACAGAAAGGGGGGGAGAGAGAGGGGGGGGGGGGGGGGGAAGAGAGAGAGAGAGACACACACACACACACACACACACACAAGAACTTTCTCTTTTTTTTTTTTTTTTTTTTTTTTTTTTGGGGGGGGGGTGGGGGGATGTGTGTGTGTGTGAGGGTGATACATTTGATCTAACTCGATGGGCCTGCCATTTTTTTGTATATAACATGGCAAGGTAGAAGCAATAAAGAGTTTGATAGCCAATGCTATCATATAAGTTGAGTCCCTTGACAAGTGGCCATGCAAGTCAAATGACAACGCCACTATAACCATAATGATGTAGGAGCTGTTATTGAACAGGATAATGATGAACCAATAAAAAACAATGATGCACTTTAGCCGCACCGACCAAGAGCAGTGAACTACAGTGTCATTCTGAGTAGAGGACGGAGAATGGTCTACAAAGGAGACACAGAATGGAGCCCAAGGTACCCTTCACCCATCATTATTCATCCGTACACCCCACAGAAGTATTGAAGTTTGGAGATCCTACAAATCTAGCCAAAATCATGAGAATGTTATCCCTCTACACACTAAGCCTCAGGCATACCAAGCTCTAATCCTTGTTAAGTCCCTTGTCTGTTTCCCATGCATGTAAATGCAATAAATTTGTGTCACCTGTCTACATTGTGACACTACAACATTGATTTGGCTTCTCTTACATCTTTGTCCATGGCTTCTATCCTGTCTTTCGCTATTTTCTGGCTGCGTAAGAGATAGAGGATACTGAACGACATAAAATTCTCACTTCTGACACACTTATGAAGCTAAATGAGCATCATTCAGGATTGATTGTTACAATCAGTGCTTACTCAGGATCATTGTCGAGCAAAGTTTGGGAGCAATAGCTGATTCAGCTTGAGCCATGATTGTGTAGCATAATATGCATAGTTATCTCATAATTCTTGGGTCATAGGCACAAGCTGCTGCATCTCTATTCTATACTGCAAAAAGTTAGCATATATGACCACGTCATATAGTTCATCTTAATTCCAAATTGCAACAGTATAAGCATATATGATATTCCATTAGGGTCAGTATAAGCATATATGATATTCCATTAGGGTCAACCGTCAATGTTTTTCTAAATTGCAATACTTTAACCATACATGAGTGTTGCATATGGGTCCATGTTTAGACATAAATGTTCACATATGCAACAGGTACCAAATATGACTAATTATGTTTGTTTACCTTAATTCTAAAATGCGACAGTGATAGCAGTTAGCGCACATGATTATTTCTTATAGTTCATCTTGATTCTAAATAAGAACAGTTTTAGCATATACATGACTGCCACATGTTAGACAATGCTTAAACATGCCTGCTCTATGAATACAGTGTACTCCTAAAGCACTCCTTAAGGCACTACTACAGGCATTATGCGGTGATTATCTTCTTGGATAGAGAAATATGGACAAATCGGAAATGCATTATCTGGAAAGACACCTTCCTCTTCAAGGGGTAGCACATATGAAAATAACATCAGTCTTGTTCCCCCTAGAAATCTCTTACACAAGAGATTCCAGGATTGGTGTACAAATTTCTTCATGCCTTTCTTTGAATACAATTGCCCAACCTTTTCTTTTTTTCCCCCCCGAATAACACAATTTTCATATCCTCAGAACATAATAACATGATTACATACCAGACATCTAGGTAGAGAAGCAATCAATAGACTGCATGCACTGATAAATCATCTACATCTTACTTGCAATCAGATTCGCATGATTGAATATTAGACATCTTCTAGGCAAAAAGCAGTTTATTGACTGCCTATTCTGCAGAGTCATCTTATGTGGAACTGCCAAAACTGACGACTTTGAGAAAGATATTTCAAGTAGCCAATAAAAAATGCTGATGTTTAATTTTTATCCCCCCCTTTCTTTAAGCTATTTTTATTTTTCCCTTTGTGCTTCAGTGGATCTTTGCCAAGTGTTAAATTTGTTTCCCACTAGTGCTTTACTGAATTTTTTTCATGCTATTCTTCTTTTGTGACAGCTAGAACTTTTAGCAATTTTTAATACTTTTTTCGCTGACTACCAGTTATACCCTAATAAATATAGCACTGCTAACTGGACTCTTCAGGAATTTGTTGTTCAAAACATAATTATCACAACTCTAAGAGCTGATTCTCTGGAACGAGACCTAATCTGTTTTATATAAGAATGTGCATATGAAGATCGATGCACAGGTGATTATTTTTTTCCCCACATCACCGTAATAGTGCTCCCTCTCTCAACGCATTATAAAAACATGTGTTCGAATAGACAAGCAGATCAAGGAAACAACCTTTCCAACAGGATATGCAACTGGAAAACAGATGAGCATCAATATTCGTACAAGCCAACCAAAATTCGCCCCAATCGCAAGTCCGTTCCGAGAACAAATAGCTTGTGGGATAACCTGCAAGGCATATTCCATACATTCATGAGTGGTCCAAAACATTTTCTAACAAGGCTAATCCCACTTCAGGAAAGGCAACTAAAGCAACTGGTACATTTGATGACCTAAGATAATTTGAATGCTAACTATTCAATAAACAAGGCTTGAAATTGTTCCATATAATAGACACAAGATTCTAAACACTTGATAATTTTGACTAGCATAAGAAATGCACTTCCTCATTTCTTTTTTTTCTCGGTTCTCACACACAAGCCAATTGATTTTGCTCCCCAACCTAGTATGAGGCTTTGGAAGACCTGACATATAGTAGACATAATCCCTTTTCCACTTTTCACCTTTGTTCATGCTATGCAAGGTAGAGCTTGAAATTTATAATTTCTTGTTGTTTGACTCGACCTAGAAATCAAAGATATAGATGTACTTTTTTGTTTTTATTTTATGAATGATTTTCCTTTATTTGCTTTCGTTTGTTAGTTTGATTTAGTTTTAACTTTTCAAAGCAAATTATCTTGGTATTTTTCTTTTTCTGTTTATTTATTTAACTCTAGATTTTAATTTGTTTTCTTTTTTTATTTTAATGATCTTATTTGTATATACCTATGCTTTATTTTAACCTTGCTATTTTTAAAATTCACTGTAGTTGCATTTTCTTACATACATATGTTTGTGATCAATAATCCTTTGTCTGAACCCTAATCTTTTAGTTGAATTATTGTAATCATGTGTGTTTGTGTCTCTTACTTTTTGTTCACAAGGTGAGACAAATCTGAACTTACCAAGGTATATGAGGGACCCTGAGGACAGATTAAAAACAAGAGACTACCTCACCAAAAGCCAGTACGAATGTTACAGACAGAATAACTGCAACAAGAGTGCTGAACATATTGTCCAAGAAAACTGGTAGTGCCTGTAAAGTTCAAAAAGGAGAAATTTGTCATTGATTCATACAAAGTTGGGATAAGTAGTTCTTTGCCTTTAAGTCAAAGAGTACTGCATGCAAATAACAAATGAATAAAAAAAGATGCAAATGTGTAGTTAAAATTTCCAATCCATGTACATATCCAATGTTTCCTTGAAAGGATTGTGCAAAATCTAGTTGATCACATGGTATTATCTTACCTCCACTACTTTGGCATGTTATAAGACAAGCTATGTACATAACGTGCAAATTTGGGTGTCTTCTCAGCCTCCAAAAAATTGTCAAATTACACAACATATTTTGTTTCCAACACAATGTGCTGTCTTGTAAGGCTACAAAGAATGTGGAGATTGTAGCTGATAACATAAGCATATGTGCCTCACCTCCATTGCTACAGCATTGCATAGCACAAGTGTTACTAGAAGCTGGTGCTGCTTTTTTATGATTGGGAGGACAGCACCTGGAAAGTAGTTGAGGCCAAATTGATTAAGATAAGATATTCATCATAAAGTAACCATAATTTTGAGCAAAAAACAGTTATCATCATACAACTATTTTCCATGGCTTTCCATAGATGTACATTCTTAGTAACAATTTTTCCCTTGTCAAAAATCTACGTGACTGTTATATTCATGTACCAAGCAGCCCAAATTCATAGGAAATACAATTGAAATACTATTTAATAACTCCTGTGAGGAACTTATTATTGAAGAAAAATAAAGAAAAGGGGGGGAGAGAAGGGCGGAATGCACATTTTCTGATACCCAATCCAGCACCCTAGAAAATCAAATTATAAATACAAGAACTCGAATCCAACATGATCTTATACTCAATCCAAAGACCTTAGAAAGAACACAAATTTTAGCTGGCAGCCTTAATCAGAAGGTAAATTCTGATACTCAAATCGTGATCAGCTTGAAGAAAGTCCACATGAAGAATCTCTTATTTTAGCTGGCAGACTTAATCAGAAGGTAAATTCTGATACTCAAATCGTGATCAGCTTGAAGAAAGTCCACATGAAGAATCTCTAAGCCTATAGCTCTGCTCTTGCCTTTCATCTAAAAGATGGACAATCAGGTTAAATCAAGAATGTGCACCATTAGCTTTTAATAGCCATCCACTCTTATCTGAGGGATCCCAAAAGGCCACATAGTTTTTATCATGGATAATGGATAATGGATAATGAATGATTAATACATACAGATGCCAGACATTCATCCATGGATGGAATATCATTTATCTTTTAACCTGTGTCACTTCCATCTTTGAAACTCTGGTTTAAGCTACCTGACCCTTTGTGCATCAAAATATCGAAAACCGATCCTCGTGTTTGGACATTTATAAACAGAAAAACGCCAGAGGAATACACAGCACATTGACACCACAAACATGTGCAAAGAACACTTGAAGCGCTTCATCCTTCAAGTAAGAAGAAAGAGACAAAATGACGACAAACAATTCTTGAAAGGTGACTTCATAATGCCCAAGACAAATCAGCCTTACGTTCTGATACTTTTGATTGTAGCATAGATTATCAGCCTTCTTGAAGGAACATGCATGAGTATTATATTTTCGTGCAGCTAAAATTATGCCTCTCTACGGAGGTATCATAAATATTTAATGGTTCTCCTTGAAGACTAGTGATTTCTAGAGATAGTGATTGTATGCACCATTGTTAAACTCACATCTTGATAGCCGGTATGTTATTGGGTCCAAGATTGATAGCTTGTGCTGCTGCCCTTAGCAGCAGCTTGAGCTTTCATAAAAATTAGCCCTGCTATGCTGAGTGGAAGCCGCCCATCCTTATATATTGGCATGGACATATGATCCACAAAATGACTTATCTATGTTACAGCAGCAACACGTATCCATTTTTATGAATGAGCATGGACATTATTGGCAGAGTCTAGTACCACATCAGATATTTCCTGAAGCATCAACCTGTGTTATTAAATATGAATTAGCATGCTCATAATTCGCAAAAGCATAAAATACTGCGTAGTACATTTTCCTAAAGAGACGATACTTAAGTCACATGGTGCATACTGAAATGCCACTGAACTCTTGACGTCATAGCAAGGCAACAGTAAGATGTTGAGGGAAAGTTCAAAGCTCGCAATAGAATTCGGAATCTACTAAACCCTTGATGTGATGTGGAAAACTAATAAGATGAATTGAAACTTTTACAAATTCGAGAGTACATTTCCAAGAAGAAAGTTATGTGCTTGAGTGCATATAAGCCGCTAGATATAAGCCTATTGCTCGCTGAAATACTGACTGTACGATTGTAAATACATGGTGCAACCACCATGCAAAACTAGTGAAGTAGAAAGACATCAGTAAGTAAAACTCGAAAAAGAAAGGAAAGAAAAAACGCATGTGAGCGCAATCATGAAAGCCTTGAACGAGGAATACTTCAACAAAAGCCTGTGAGCACACGCGTCAAATGGTCAAAACAAATAAGCCGACGGTTGATACATCACCAGCTTGCTTCTTTTCTGCCGGTGTTCCGCTTCGTAACAGAACCTCCAGTTCTACTAGATCCATCGACATAAGTCCAAGTGTAAGTCCAGACATCAGGCCCCCGAAAAGAACCAGAAACAAAGATATCAATACATCTTCCCAAGTCCCGGCAGGCCACCTCATATCCCTGATAAGATTCAAGATGGTTCAAATCTACTTCAGCTGTTGTATTAGCCTCGATAGAAAACTTCGTTAAACATAATGCAAAATGGTTTGATTGAAGACACAAGAGTTGAACTTACAGAGCTTCAGGTAAACTACTGATCTTGATCCCTCCCATGGCACAGCTCTCTGATGTGGAAACACACCCAAGCTTTGAAAAGGACAAGTCCTGATGTTACAGAAATGTACGTTGTCTCGATGTACACAGTCCAATGAAGATGGTAGAAGTGTCACCTTCATCAGTGAATAGACACGTACTCGGGCTGTGCATGGGGGAACACAGTTGACCCAAGCTCACATGAATGGCTTCCCCCTGATACTGGTCACCAAGCCGCAGCCCGATATGCATGGCAATGAAGCTTGCTTTCCACCAATGCGTAGGTCGATATGCATGCACTGAAGGTTGCTATATTGGAAGAAAGAAGACTGTACAGAGACTCTCAACCGAGAATGCATGACGCTCAAAAATTCAGTATGGCTGCTAGACGCGTCATGAGTTGGCTCCGAGTCGATGCTCGTGACACGTCTTCTGGGAGAACCAGAAATAAATTACGAAAACGTCACTTAATCACGATCTTCATGTGATAATTTTAAATGTGCCTTTGATTTTCCCTTGTTAGCTTCAACCTTACTATTGCAGCCGATCTGCGAATTCGGATCTTTCTCTATTCCGAGGTAAAGATGGTCCTTTTTTTTTTTTTAAGAGGAAGTTTGGCCTGGCCTAATCTCCCTCTCTAGAATTAATAAAGGAACAATTCTATTCTGAATGAACATAATGCTCTTAGAATCCCTCTATTCTACAAAGCAGGGGTAGGACAGTCTACAACAATGATGGTCTGAAACCGGCAAGAGAAATATGATTTAGAAGGGAACTTATGATTTAGAGAGAGTTACAGAGAAGGTTAATGAATTGTGTCATTCTCATGGGTGGTCCACTTGCTTTTAATTTTGTTATTTTCCAAGATGAAAATCCTATAGAGTCTAAAAAGAGGGGGCTTCTTACAAGTACATATTCTTTTGCTTAACAAGACAAAGGATTTTTCAATCATCCATTCTTTCGGGTGGTCATCAAACTTGGCCACATATCTTTCTTTCCATATCTTCCAAAGCACTTCCCCTCTAATGGCATTCTACAAGGCAAAAGAGAAGTCAATTGTTTCTTCAAGTAGCGCTTGCTTCCAGTTGATTTGACTTTGTGAACTCAAAATCCTGGTAAGAGTTTGCTAGACCGAGAGGCTCCTTGGGCACGAAAAGAAGAGGTGAACAAGGTTTGGTCCGAATTCTCCACTGGAGAATTTGCCACATCAATACCGATATTTTGTTCTCAATGAAAGGATACCAAAGGTCCTAGAATGTAAATTGTCATATGATACAAGGCCAATTCAGCCCTCAATGCTTTATCCAATTTGTTATTGTTGATCCATCTTAACCCTTCAATCTACGGTACATCATTCCCAAAAAGGAAGCATGGCTTTGAGTTTTCCGAAGAATAGATTATGTCTTTTAGTAGACACCAATCTTCATAGTCAACTCTACTAACTCGATCTATGTCTGCAAATTTTATTCAATGCCCTCTCTCTTGATTTCAAACATGTTTCCACTTACAAAACCCTTTGTTCCATAGCTTATTTGCCCTTTGGAGGTTCTCCGAGTCAATTTCTTTAATTCCCTTAATAGGAAACCATATAGAATCATTATGTTTACTCCTCACTGCCCACTTCCAATCTTCGTTGACCTTGATGTATGGTTTCATCTTGTTCCCATTCTTCAATGCTTTATCCGATTTGTTATCATTGATCCATCTTAACACTTCAATCTATGGTAGATCATTCTCAAAAAGGAAGCATGGTTTTTAGTTTTCCCAAGAATACATTCTATCTTTTAATAGACATCAATCTTCATAGTCAACTCTCCTAGCCCGATTTATGTCTACAGATTTTATACAGTGCCCTCTCTCTTGATTCCAAAGACGTTTCCACTTACGAAACCTTTTGTTCCATAGCTTCTTTGCCCTTCGGAGGTTCGCCAAGTCAATTTCTTTGATTCCCCTAATAGGAAAACATATACAATCATTTTGTCTAATCTCTATTGCCCACTTCCAATCTTCATTGACATTGATGTACAATTTCATCTTGTCCCCAGTCTTCCACATGGAGAAGATTAGGTTCAAACCTTTGGGAGTCACAAGAAGGAGATAAAACATCTGAGTGAATAGACTAAGTCTCTTCCACGTAAGGATTCCCATAAGCATAAGATAATATTTCTTTTAGAGAGATAATTTCTCCCATGAAGCTTTCCGCATTGCACCACACTTTGATCATCCACTTGGAAACAAGCTTATCTTCCATTTCTCCAACATCTAGAATGCCCAACCTGTTGGAGTTAGACGTCTGTGGAAGCACGCGAACATCACAAGGAAGAAGAAGCAGCTTGGAGCACAACACACAATATTGAATGTATTATTAGAGAATGTACAAAGATAAGTAGCCCATTAGGGTAACATGCGTATATACAAGCCAAGGGAAAAAAACCTCCTAAAGAGGGAAAAAGTGCACCGGCGATCCTAATGTGTTCACACACATCACTACCTAAATATATCAACAAATCCCCCTTGGGAATGATGCAGTGAACAAGCAGCTCGCACTCATGTATAAGGAAGTGCCAAGCTATGTGGAATCAATCCACAAAAGGAAGTAAGCCCAAAGCTTTGCAGAAAGCTTCAAACTTCTCTCGAGGCAAAGCCTTTGTGAAAAGGTCTGCAATGTTCTCCTGTGTGGGCACATATGCTGACCTGATCTCTCTAGCAGAGAACCTCTACCTAGAATAATGATAATGCACCTCAATGTGCTTAGTGCAAGCATGGAACACAGGGTTCCTCGCGACTTCGAATGCGCTTTGATTGTCACTGAAGATGGTGGTGGCAGAAGGCTGACCAACACCCAAATCAGCCATAAGGCGTCTGAGCCACACACACTCAACAGTCGCTGTGAAAGTTGCCCTATACTCAACCTCACAACTGTAAGTGGCCACAATAGGCTGCTTCTTGCTCAGCCAAGATTTGCATGATCTACCAAGCATGAAGCAAAACCACTAGTGGACACACGAGTGTCATAGCAACCAGCCGAGTCAGAGTCAGAAAAAGCATGCAAATGTGGTGGTACGGATCCCCCCTTGGGATAAAACAACCCAAGTAGCCGGGTACCACTCAAGTAGCGAAAGATGCGCTTAACCGCCTACCAATGCTTGACACCTGGGCAATGCATAAACCTACTCATCTGTGAGACAACAAACTGAATATCTAGCCGAGTAATGCACAAGTAAATCAAGCATCCAACATCCAAATCAAACATCTCAAATGAGGCATGCAAATCAGCCTTAAAATTAGCAATATGCTTCTCATGAGGACCAGTGAGCAACATGTCACAACATACACCACAATGATCAGAAGTACATCATTAGCATGCTTAACATATAAGATGCTTTCAATTGGACTACTCTCAAAACCATGTGTAATCAGATAAGCATGTATCTCTTCATACCAAGCATGTGGTGCTTGTTTCAAACCATATAAAGCCTTTCTTAACTTGCACACCTGGTTTTCATGCCCTTTCTGCACAAAGCCATGGGGTTGAAAAATATACACTTCTTCATGCAAGTCACCATTCAGAAATGTTGTTTTAATGTCCAACTAATGTACATTCCAATCATGATGAGTTGAAAGTGCACAGATGCTTCAAACAATAGTCATTCGGCAAGTAGGTGCAAAGGTTTCATCAAAATCAATGCCTCTTTCATGTGCATAACCCTTTGCAACAAGCTTAGCCTTATACCTGTCAACTGCTCCATCAGGTTTATGTTTCAACTTGTATACCCACTTAGTACCAATGGCCTTCTTGCCAGGAGGCAAGTCATAGAAAGACCAAGTACCATTTTTTATGATAGCATCATATTCAGATTGCATTGTAGCCATCCAATGTTTAGAATTTTGTGCTTCATCAAACGAAACACGTTGAGTCTCATCACAGAGACTAGATGCAGCCATAGCATAGCAATCTGATGCAAAGAGGCACTATGAGAGCTTGAACGAGTATGGTATGACAGAGGTGCATCTAATTTGCTATCATGCAAAGTCTACACTAGCCATTTTGGCATAGTTTTGCCTCCTCAACATCAGTTCTCTCATCAGCAAGTACATCATGCAAATCTGCATCAGAAATGGAATGATCTGTATCATCACATGAAACCTGCAATGGTTGAGAAGTTGCCTCATTAGGACCAGCACTAGACTATCCACTTGTAAAAAGAGGTAGCAAAGTATCATACATGTCTTTGGAGCTAACAGATCCCTCCTTCGTACATGAAAGTAAAGGCTGAATAGCATCTTCCACTAAAACAACATCACGGCTAACCAAAATGCATTTACTCTGTGGATGATACAGACGATAGCCTTTGCTTTCAAAACTGTACCCAACAAAAATACATTTTACTACTTTGTCATCCAATTTCTTGCGATGTTGTTCAGGCACTAATGCATATACCAAACAACCAAAAACATGCAGATCAGCAATAGATGGCTTGCGACCATGCCAAGCCTCATATGGAGTGATAGACTGCAGTGCTTTAGTGGGACACCTATTAAGTATGTATGCTACACACATGATAGCCTCAAGGCAGAAACTATGTGGTAAAGCTTGACTCTTAATCATACACCTGGCCATCTCCATGAGTGATATGTTCTTTCATTCAGTAACTCCATTCTGTTGAGGTGTATATGGCACTCTACACTGATGTTTATCCATGTTCAACCAGAAATGCATTAAAGTCAAAAGACATATATTCCCCCCTCGATCGGAATAGAGGGCCCATTTTACATGCTGACAGATTTTCAGCCAAAACCAAAAACTGTTTGAAGAACATGAACACTTCAGACTTTGCTTTCAATGGATATACCCATGCATGCCTAGAAAATACTGATAACATATTTTTCTTGATCCCTGGCACAAATAAAGCATCCGACAAAGTGAAAGAACTACCATCAGGAGTAGTCAGAATGATGTTACCAACACCCATGATAGGATAAGAGGAGTTGTTGGCACATGTGACAGTATTCCTTGTAGGGGCAAGCTCAAGTGAAGTGAAGAAATTGTGCTGAAGGTAATATGTTTGGCTGCCCCACTATCAAAATACCAAACATCTGAGTCTATTGCAGATATACACTGCTCATGAGAAGAAGGGTCAAAACTGCAAACAATAGTAAATGTCCATTCTTCATTCTGCACAAAATAGCAGACTCTGTTTTTGGTGTAGAGGCCTCTACAACAACCATTCCAACCTCCTTTTTCTTTGCCTCTTTTGTAGCTAGTTTTGGACAGTTTTTTATGATATGATCATTTCCTTCACAATACTTGTAAAACAATTTCTGCTTTTCTAATTTCTTCTCATCTTTGTCTTCCTTCTTCGAATGTGCAGCATTTGTAGATTTCTGCTTACTAGTAGATGAGCTCCATTTACCTTTGCCCTTCTGACTAGCCAGGAAAGCTTGATCTGCAACACGCATGATGGACCTGTTTTGCCTAGACTGATCTTCCTGCAATAGAACAAATACTAACTCCTCAAATGACAAGACACTTGGATTGCCTTTCATCATCAAACAAAGAGTAGAAAGTGAGCTGATATGATTCAGGAAGACCATTCAGAACGGTTTGCGCAAGTGAGCTATCTGGTATGACTTCATTAGTAGAAATCAATTGTTCTTTCAAATCCTTGATCTTTGTTAGAAAATTGTCCATAGAATCACCTTCATTCATGTGCTCACTCTCCAACTGTTTTTGGAGGTAAGCAACACGAGCCTCATTCCTAGCCTGGTATAATGTGGTAAGTGTATCCCAAGCATCCTTAGCTATTCTACAAGAGTGAATATGAGGAATAATGGCATGTTTGACAGACAAAGCTATCAGTGCTTGTGCTTGAGCATCTCTTCCATCCCAATGAATTTGCTCTATAGTAGGTGCAATAGAAATTGCAGCACGAATAGGAATCTACAGAATATCACCATCTTTGACATGATCTCCATCAGCTCCAGCATACCTATATTCGCAAGTGTAAGAGGATGTCTTTCAACACCCTGCACATGTTCCACAGTCCTTTTGCAACCAATACATGTTGCATTATATAAGCCTATAACGGGTAGTTGGTACCATCCAACTTATCCTGAACAGCTAACATACAGAATACATCACTACTTTTAGCCATGGCTAGTGACTAAAATACCTTGATGCAAAAAATTGATTATATCTCAAAAAGTTGAACAGAACTGCCCAGACGAATTCTGCTAAACCTGTAACAGACTTCAAGATGCTTACATTGGCAAACCAAAATTGGTATATATCTTTGGCACAAAAGACAAAATAGCCTGCACAAGCACTGTGATAGTGCATTCGGAGGCCAAAATGAGCTCATCAAAATTCGTGCGATTCTGAGACTGCGATCAAAGAGGTGTCGACAATGCCCTAGATGAAGTGATGGCCTACTCTGATACCAATTGTTGGAGTTAGACGTCTGCAGAAGCACGTGAACAACACAAGGAAGAAGAAGAAGCTTGGAGCACAACACAATACTGAATGTATTACTAGAGAATATACAAAGATAAGTAGCCCATTAGGGTAACAAGCGTATATACAAGCCGGGGGAAGAAAACCTCCTAAAGAGGGAAAAAAGTGCATCGATGGTCCTAGTGTGTTCACACACATCACTACCTAAATATATCAACACAACCCACTATAATCTTTATGGTTAACACAAATGGCCCATTTGATTTTAGGCACACCCCTCCATTTGGGATCACTAGTCCAAAGGAAGGACATGTGTTCAAGTTCTTTCCAACTTTGCTAAATCTTTGTCTTTTGGTCTCCAACAAGCCAAAAAATAGATAATCAATGAAAGGAGGAAGGTTTTGATTACCATGGCATGCCCTAGCAATTTGATTTGCATGCCTTCAAGTAAGCAAATTTATTATCCAACTTCATGAGAACCTAGTTCCACCACTAGCTCATTGAAACATCGAAACACATTGGAATTTTGAGAAGCCAAAAAATTCGGCCACTGGGGAGCTCTTGACATCAAGAATTGTGGGGGGCACCTAGAAATAGGCTTGAAAGTAGTTTTGGAATGATTGATTCTAGATCCAAAAGCAATGCAGAATGTGTTTAGACATTGTTGAAAGGTGGTGATACTATTAAGGTCATTGTGTTGGAGGTTCAACCAAGAGACCGCATGCTCATCTTTGACTTACACCAGATCATGGTGGAGCTTAACCTGGTCCCAAATGTCTTTCTCTAGATCTCAAAAACATGACCCATTTGGTCCCATCTATCAAACACAACTTCCATAATATTGAAGTCCTTGCACAACATGACCTCATAGGGCAGAGAGTCCAAAGATTGCCATGTAGTCATAGCCACCACTACAACATATGAGGGGCATATCGACGCTGCTTATACCGGCGATCACTCTCGGCATCGGTATAAACGTTGGAAAAGGTCACTTAAAGATACCGACGGTCAAGTGACCATCGGTATGACCGTTTTAAACGGATCGTCGGTGTGTCCCGCAGCCGTAGGTATAAGCGTCGGTATGGGCATCGGTATAAGCGCTAGTATAAGCGTCGGTAATTTACTGGAAGTTACCGATGCCCATACTGAGATCGAGTTTTAAACATACGTGGAACCCGAGAGCAAAACTTCACATTTTTGCGCGTGTTTGAGTATTGTTTGTCTTCTGTCGAACTTGTGTGCGCGAACCGAATTGTGAACTGCATTGTCTTGTGAACATGCACACACACACAGAGATCTCTCTCTATACACACACACACTCTCTCTCGGTTTAGATCTCACATCTTTGGTAAGTGGTGCACGTATTGTTAGCCTTTGTTTTTCTCTATGCTTTAGGTCTTATAATTTCTCTTCTCTTTGATTTTGCAGAAGTTCTTTGGCATCGATTGTTTGGAATTCGACGATAGACGACATACATTACGCTTTGACGACAATGATCCAAAAGAGGGACATAATTGTAAGTGATTGTTTTATTGTGTATTGATAGAGAGAGAAAGAGAGAGAAAAAGAGAGAGAGATGAGAGAGATAGAGATAGAGAGAGAAAGAGAGAGAAAAGAGAGAGAGAGAGGGAAAGAAAGAGAGAGAGAGAGAGATAAAGAGAGAGAGAGTGAGAGATAAAGAATGATGAAAGAAAGGAAGATAGAGATAAGAAAATAGAGCATACATACACACACATCTACACATTTACACATGCATACATACACACATACATGTACACACATGCATGCTTACATACACACACATATACACACATGCATGCTTACATACACACACATATACACACATGCATACATACACACACAAATGCATACACACATACATACACACACATATACACATATGCATACATACACATACACACACACATATACACACATACATACACACACATACATACACACATATACACACATGCATGCATACATACACACACATATACACACATGCATGCATACACACATATAAACATATACACACATGCATACATATACACACACACATGCATACACACACACATATACACATATGCATACACACATATACACACATGCATGCATACATACACACACATACACATATACACACATGCATGCATACATACACACACATACACATATACACACATGCATACATACACATAGGAAAATAGAGCATACATACACACACACGCACACATCTACACATTTACACATGCATACATACACACATACATGTACACACATGCATGCTTACATACACACACATATACACACATGCATGCTTACATACACACACATATACACACATGCATGCATACACACACATACATACACACATGCATGCATACATACACACACATACACATATACGCACATGCATGCATACATACACACACATACACATATACACACATGCATACATACACACACATGTACGCACATGCATACATACACACACACATGCATACACACATACATACACACACATATATACACATGCATATATACACATACACACACATATACACACATACATATACACACACACATAAGCTAGTGTTTTAATTAAATATATAAATTTGATTTTGAAGTTTTTTTTTACATCAAATATATAAAAACAGGATTAGGGTTTTTACGCTATTTACACATACATACACATACACATATAATACATATATACATGTATATACACCTACGTACAGAAATATACATATTTTAGGTTTAGATATTTAAGATTAGGTTTTTAGGGTTTATGCATACATATAACTCAATTACATTTATATTAAGAAAAAATATAGAAATAAATAAGAAATAAATCTAAATATATAAATAAACATATATACAAAAATAGGATTAGGATTTTAGGATTAGGAGTTTAGATTTTTATAGGTGTTTAAGTATTTAGGTTTTAGTATTTTAGGTTTAAGTCTAAGTCTATCTGATTAGGGTTTTAGGGTTTAACACCTACATAACATATATACACACATACACATACACATATAATACATATATACATGTATATACACATGCATATAGAAATATACATATTTTATGTCTAGATCTTTAAGATTATGGTTTTAGGGTTTAGGCATACATATAAGTCAATTAAATTTATATAAAGAAAAAATATAGAAAAAAATTAAAGAAAAAATCTGAATATATAAATAAATATATATATAAAATAGGATAATTATATAGATAAATAAATATAAAAAGAAATAGTGTTCTAAATAATTTAATTAAATATATATAATTAAATATATTAAAAAAGGATTAATTAAGGAAAAAATCTGAATATATAAATAAATATATATATGTATATAATAGGGTTTTAGGTTTTTAGGATTAGGATTAGGGTTTTAGGGTTTTAGGATTAGAGTTTTAGGGTTTAAGGAAAAAATTTAAATATATATATATATATATATATATATATATATATATATATATATATATATATATATATATATATATATATATATATATATATATATATATATATATATATATATATATATATATATATATATATATATATATATATATATATATAATAGGATAATTATATAGATAAATAAATATAAAAAGAACTAGTATTTCAAATCATTTAATTAAATATATGTAATTAAATATATATAATTAAATATATAAAAATAGGATTAATTAAAGAAAAAATCTAAATATATAATAAATAAATAAATATATATATATATATATATATATATATATATATATAAAATAGGGTTTTAGGTTTTTAGGATTAGGATTAGGGTTTTAGGATTTTAGGATTAGGGTTTTAGGGTTTAAGGAAAAATCTGAATAAATAAATAAACATATATATAAAATAGGATAATTATATAGATAAATAAATATAAAAAGAACTAGTGTTTTAAATAATTTAATTAAATATATATAATTAAATATATAAAAATAGGATTAATTAAGGAAAAAATCAGAATATATATATATATATATATATATATATATATATATATAATAGGGTTTTAGGTTTTTAGGATTAGGATTAGGGTTTAAGAAAAAAATTTGAATAAATAAATAAATAAATATATATATATATATGGGATAATTATATAGATAAATAAATATAAAAAGAACTAGTATTTAAATAATTTAATTATATATATATATATAATTAAATACATAAAAATATAAAATACATAAATATATATATAAAATAGGATAATTATATAGATAAATAAATATAAAAAGAACTAGTGTTTTAATTAATTTAAATAAATATATATAATTTAAAAATAGGATGAATTAAGAAAAAATCTGAATATAGAGATAAAATAGGATAATTATATAGATTAGGGTTTTAGGTTTTTTTAGGTGTTTAAGTATTTAGGTTTTAGTATTTCAGGTTTAAGTCTTTAGGAGTAAGATTTTTAGGTTTAATAAAAAAAACAAATGATGTAAAATGTCCATATTGTAGCAGATGGCTTCTTTGGATCCGGAGGAGAGAATGGCATGTCCTTGCACTCAGTGCAAGTATCAAATTTATTGGGAATGACGGATTTGTACTGCACATGTTAGAGAGTATGGATCCTTGATAGGAGTCGACTAGAA
This sequence comes from Ceratopteris richardii, assembly GCA_020310875.1. Classification (NCBI taxonomy): domain Eukaryota; kingdom Viridiplantae; phylum Streptophyta; class Polypodiopsida; order Polypodiales; family Pteridaceae; genus Ceratopteris; species Ceratopteris richardii. The sequence goes on along the minus strand of CM035412.1, from coordinate 60,059,474 downwards.
AACCTACACTACCATTCGCATGGTCCCCCAAGTGAGCAGATGGACCCAAATGACATTGCACTGATAACCTCTCGTGGACAAAAGAAAACAAAGAAGGACTTAGACGTACAAGCAAGTACTAATAATATTACACAGAATGAACATATGGAAGAGATGCTCGAAGCATTTTATGAGATGGACGAAGATCATGATGGTGGAGAAGAACCATTTATAAAATTAGTTCTTTAGCACGGTGGATCTCTTCTAAAGAGATAAATAAAGATAGCATAGAGAGTGTGAAACTCAATGCTATCGAGGCTGTTTGTATGGTAGAGAAATACTTTCCCACAAGTATTCTCACTATTCAGCTTCATTTACTAGTTCATGTGGTAGATGAAGTTGCAATAGCAGGAACTGTCCATAGTCGATGGATGTTCTTCTTAGAGCACTTTATGAAGACATTAAAAGGGTTTGTTCGACAGAGAGCACGTCCAGAGGGTAGCATGGTAGAGGGATGGCTTGTACAAGAGTCTCTTGTATTTATAACTGAGTTTCTACGTATGTCGGATCCTGAAATGCCTCGCTTATGGAGCGATGATGAAGATGTTCGTCTCGTAGGCGATGAACCACAAGGTAAAGGATTGCAAAGGAAAATGGATGCAGCTTTCAGGGAGAAGGCAATGAAGTTTTGCATACTTAACTCTGAGCCTATGCAGAAGTGGTTAGAAAGGTATGAGCTTGCCAAGGAAACCAACGCAAAGGAAAGAGCTCAGTTTCGAAGGAATCGTTCCACTCGATTTTTGCCTCTTCCAAAAAATCTTCGACCTCTTCCACCTTTTCCAACGAGTAGATGGCTAGATACAACGGTTTCACAAGCAAAGGCAGCGAGTGAAGATATCTCTGAAGAAGAAGAAGAACTCCCAAAGGGATGTGATTGGGAGTATACTAAATACGGTGCACTATGGTCTCATGGACGACACTTTCGGATCGCATGAATCGATAAAAATAGGTCTACTTTTGATAGTGGGGTGATGGTGAACCTTTTTCAAAAAATTAGAGCAAGTGCAAGAGATGATAATGCTCAAGAAGGCCAGCTAGATTATTGTGGTGTGATTCAAGATATCTTGAAACTATCCTTTAGGAAGTTTGATTATTTTGTTTTTGATGTGAAATGGTTCAAAGTAGTCACCTCTGGAAGAAACGCAACAGTGAGGCGCGATAAAAGCGGTTTGCTTCAAGTCAACTCCACAAAATTATGGACGGATGAAAGGGATACATTTGTACTTCCGGAATATTGTGAGCAAGTTGTTTTTATACCAGATTCAAAAGAACTAGAGTGGCTATTTGTTTTACAAGTCGCCCCACATAGTAGACAAATTTGTGAGAACATAGATGTAGAAGAAAGTGCATCTGTAGTGGACTCAGAGATTCATTCGATAGTCGAGGAGGAAGAGATCATTGTTCGAGAAGAAGAGGTCATTGAAGAAGAGGTCATTGTTCGAGAAGACGAAGCAATAGATGATGATTAGGAAGAAACCAGCATAGCAAGCGATTTAGAAGCCATCAATATAGAGATAGATATTCTCAGTGCATCGGATCTTCAAGAGGATGATAAATTAGAGGATTTTTGAATAAAACACTTGTACGTAATAATTTTTGTTTTTTTTCTGTTTATTCTCTATATTAATTTTATTATCACATGCTAATTATTTGAGTTCTTTTGTTACAGAGCACGATGGGAGACAATCCTCTAGTCACTCCACATTCCATGACAGAGGAGCAGTTTTTAGAGTTCATCTCTCAGGTATCTCATGTGTATATGGCCATTGCATCACAGTATTGGATCGCTCGTGGTAGCACTCCTCCCGGCCTCACTCCTGGCCGCCTCACTCCTGCCGGCCTCACTCCTGCCGGTGTCACTCGTGCGGGTGGTGCTACTCCCACAGGAGGTATGTCTCCTAGCTTTGTGACTTCACCACGACCATCTTTTCAGCCATCTCCTACTGGGTCTAGTAGTAGACATGTGCATTCGAATCCTCCACGCGATACAGGTTCAAGCCCGTCTCGTAGGTCGAGGTCACACTTTGGAGCAGGAGGTTCTAGGAATGGATCTACAGGTAGGTCTGGAGGAGGCAGCTATTATGGAGGCAGTGTGACAGACGTTGTGTCGCCCGCTTCTACTCCTAGGACGATACCTCAGATGTAGGTACGCCATGCAGTACACCACGTGGAACACCATGTACACCTTGGGGTGCTCATGACCATGATGACTCCAAGGTGTATAGTATCTGAGATTGAGCTTCGATGATGGATGCGGCTGGCAAAGCAATGCGTGCACGTATATGACAACTTTGCTCCATACAGTTTGTACACTCCATCATGCTGAAATGGAGTGAACAGGATAAAGATCGAAAAATTATATCACACAAACGATTTATCAAGAGTTCCGACCAGTCCATGGACAGTCTCTTGCCAGTTCAGAGTGGATTCTACACATCGCACGTGAGGTTATGTCCCATCGATGATCCGAGGCTCGTGATGCTTTCACAGCAGGCTTACCAAAGCCTGTATGGTTAAATGCTGAGGAGTGGGATATGATTCGCGACGAGCAGCAGCAGAATCCTAACTGATATCACCAGCAGCGAGATGCCACAGCCACACGTTTAGATACGGTTGGACCGTCACATTTGGGGAGCGGCGGATATGACACAATGCGTCATGAGTTTGTAAGTATCATTTCATTTATTGAATTTATTTGTGTTAAGTTTCTCATGTATGTTCCTCTAATGTTTTGTATATTTGTTGCAGGAGCCAGCAATGGGTCGTCCTCCAACACGAACGGAGGAGGCTTATGGATATCGTCACGGATTGACTGCACTATTGGAGGACTTGGAGGGACACGGTGCGATTGTTTCATGGGAGCGTTTGCGATGAGGTGATTAATTTATAAACTTGGTTTTTACTTATTGTTTGTAATTTCATGTGAATTTATCTCATTCCATTAATGTTCTTTGTTGCAGGACTGTTGATATGGAATGTTCTTTGCATGTGTATGGCAGTGGCACACCAAAATTTTGTATTTGATTTTTGTATGGCAATGCATTTCTTTGCCACATTTTGTAAAAGTGTCATATATGATAGTGGTTTGCCACACTCTTGTACATGCTTCATTTATGAAATATATAACTTTTTTGTACATGGTTCATGGTTCATTCTGATTATCTCTTTTGTGTCCAATAATATTCTGTTTTATGAAATCATATTTCGGTTGACATTAGAGTACACATCACATGTACTCGGTTTTTTTTGTGCAGAGTGTATTGTCTTTTGTTAAGCAACATCATGGTAATGTTGCTGTAGCAAAAGACAGCACACTGTGCCCAAAAAAAATCTTGCAGATATGGTCATCGGTATACACGATGGTACTCCCAGTAATGTCATCGGAATAAGCGTCGATACACCCAGCGAGCGACGGTATATGCAACAGTGCACCCAGCAGAGGCGTCGGTATAAGCGTCGGTAATACCGATGCCCATACCGATGCCCATACCGGTGCTTCAGTACCGATGTGCATACCGACAGCTACACCGACATCGTGGCAAAAATAAGCACGTTCATTTCCCTCGGTAAAAACCTCAGTATACGGTCGATCTGTTGTAGTGCACACCACTACTTCCATGCAGGTGTTGTGTGGTGATCCACAAATGAGACATCGAAATGATTTTAAGCCTCTTTTGAAGTTTAACACTATCAATTTTGATCTCATATATATATATATATATATTAATATTTATAGTATATATTATAAATATATTATATTATATTATATTATAATATAATATAATATATACTATAAATATTACTATAATATAATATAATATTATATATATAATATATTACATAATATAATATATTATATTATATTATATTATAGTAATATATATATATTACTATAATATAATATAAATAAATAAATAAATATATATATATATATATATATATATATATATATATATATATATATATATATATATATATATATATATATATATATATATATATATATATATATATATATATATATATATATATATCCTTGTATCACGTATATAGAGACTGAAGAAGGCATATCCCCTTTCTCTCTCCAACCAACTTTTGTTTCAATATAAGATGAGCAATGTTTCACACACACACATACATACACACACACACACAAACATACAAAGACACACACACAGACACACAACATAGGATATGCATGCATTCATATGTATACAAAATTCAATTGTGTGGGCATTGGCCATCCTTCTTGATCATCATTCTAGTTCTAGAACCTCCCACCCATGTGACCTTCAATGAATGCTTCACAAAACTCTTATTTGACCTTCAAGTTTCTCATAGCAACTATGAGAAGAATGTTTGTTTAGGGCAGATTCTATTATTTTTGTTTAAATTCATGGATCATAAGTTGCATGATATTTTGGAGGTAGGCGGTTATGGAGAGGTAAACATCAATCTATATTTTTGAGCTCATGGGAAGCAAAATACACATTTTCCATGTTAAGCACACATACAAATGAGATGACAGTATGCACCACTTACAAAAAACATGTAGAAGGAGACTTTGGCAGCTAATTATCAAAATAATGCCTAGGATCACATCTTATTGGAGTTAAATCATGTGCACATAGATAAGTTATGTCTCTTTTTGTGAGAAACTTTATGAGTGTTCATAGACATTTTGTGGATTTAAAACGTGGATCCATGCTGAAAGATAAAAAAGAAGATATTGATGGTTGGATCAAACCCAAGAAACAAGAGAAAACCACTTTTAAAGCATGGAAAAATGGTGTTGCATTCACCCCAACACATAATTCCAGGTATCCATTTTGAGGAACAAAGGACCCATTGCTCCATAGCAATGCTATGATGACACTAGTAATAGAGTATCCTCTCCTCATGGAGTCTCCATGTTCATAGAGCATCCTATATAAGTTCTCTCCATTTTAATTTTCTCAATATATTTTTATATCTTTTGTTCCTTTCTGATTGATAGTAGAGTAGGAGTAGCCTCTCTTCATTTCAACATGATATCAAAGCTTAGTTTCAAGTTTAGCTTCATATAGTTTAGCTTCATGTAGCTATAGATTCAAGTTTAGCTTCGTGTTTTTTCATCATAAATTCAATTTCATAACTTCGTGTTTTGTTCTTCTTCAATAGCATAGGTCCATTTTCATTCCAATCCCTCCCTCCCTTCTATCATTTACCCCCTTCTCAATACCTCTAATCGTAGTATGTTCTCTTTGAGTATCTTGTTCTACAAAATGAATTTATTTTCATCACTATCTTATGGAATAAAATAGTGCTTATAAGCACTCTTGATGGAGATATGATTAGTGGTCCTCATGGAGATGTCCACGTGCCCCTTCAAATTCATATATATCCACCATGGTTGCTTCTCCAAGCAAGCCTCGTGTTGTCATCATCAGTGCATGCATGGCAAGTCTTTTTGGTGCTTACCATCTTCATGATCAGTCCTCTTTGAATAGGTTTAACGTCACTATCCTAGAAGAAGCTTCTTGAATTGGTAGGCATATCATCACAAGCTCCATCGCCATGTTGCGAATACAAGAGTGCATCTCCCTTTTGTATCTAAGAGACACTCCATTTCTAGTTCATTTCCATTTTATATTATATCTCTTTGTATTTGGGTACTTTGCCATTTGCTTCTACCTATGTATTGATTCTCCTTCAAGGGGAATTATCCCACATAAGAAGCACTATGGAGAGACCCCTCCAATTCTATATAAGGAGGGCCTCTCCCCATTTGTACTAGGTTAGAAGCTTGAGGAGCCTACTCCATGCTCTTGGCAAGCTCATTCTAATCCATTTGAGTCTCACAATCTTTCATTTTTGTGAGTACACCCTTTTGAGTCTCACAATCTTTCATTTTGTGAGTACACCCTTTTTCTTCCACATGTGCACTCTCTACATGGTATCAAAGCACTAGGTGGAGGTCTTGGTGGTGCATTTGGTGGTCGTTTGTGTCGTGATGCTGGTAGAGCTTGGTGGTGTGACTCTTCAATCATTGGGAGATGTCCTTTTGCCCTCATTTTGTGCTCTCTTTGGGTTATAAATTTCCCATTTTCCCACCCTCCCACCCTTCTTCTTCATCATTTTGTACCCCATCTACCCCATTTTCCCTCCCTCCCACCCTTTCTATTGGCATTTTTTGATGATTTATGCTCAGTTTTGTGATGAGTGTTGACGCATTGAGTTTGAATCTTATCCTTTTGTAATGGTTTATAAATAATCAATTCAATTTGGATCCTTTCATGGTATCCTTCATGGGATATCCTACGCATAAATTATTGAGAGTGCTATATTCATATTGCCATGCTAGCTCTTCCTTGCTCAATGACAGTTTGATGATCATATTAGGTCGAGAGCGCATGGATTATGGAGCTTCCGAAGAGCTTTGTGTAGGTTGATCATAGCTGGAACACGATAAGGTCATGTCTGGTTCGGTTAAAAGAGAATCTCGTTGCCCACGAGTAGTGTGCGTATTGGAGTGGCAAGGTAGAAAGTAGAGATGTTATTGTGGGTTCTCTACAAGAGTTGCATTGTTTGCAACTACAAAAATATGCTCATTGAGCAGGATTCAACACAGCACGATGTCTGAATTTGCAAGTTAACTGAGAGTTACAGTGTTTGCATCATATATCTTCACCTTCCTATCTGCATGATCTTGATAAGTTTGACTGATCTAAGAGGTAGGGCAAGATTGTGTCGGAGCTAACCATAGTTCACTCCTATTGGGGTACATAGCATCATCATACGAAGGAAGGAATGAAAGCAACATGAGGAAGCGAGACAAAAAATGATAAGTACTAGCCTAGATGTAGAGCCAAAGGTAGATATGTGCCCTCTTTGACAAATATATATAAAGAATGGAGTGATGGCTAAACCTCGAGTTTTTCCATGTACAGATGCAACTATCAATCAGAATTTGGCATGATGATTAGCTATCTAATTACTAGGTACAAGATCAACAAGTGATAAAGATGCACACTATAGTGAGGAAACCTTAGTGGCTATTGAGGATGGACTAGAGGACGAAGCAGAGATCTCTACGTTTAGTTGAAATCCAACTTTTTCTGTTCCTTTGTTTCATAATTGCATTACACTTGTCCATTAGAGGCCGAGTTTCACAATCTCTATTTAGAGGCCGAGTTTCACAATCTCTCTATTCGTCATCAAGATACCATCACAAAAGTGATAGCACAATTTGAACATTATCAAAGAAAGTTAGCACTTTGTGGATGAAAGTTATGAAGTGAAGACATGGCAATTAGATTTCTTAACAAGCTTCCTAGGTCCTATGAAATGTTGTAACCACTCTTTACAATAGAGGTCAAGAGCTCACTTGGGAAGAAGTAATAAGACTTTTGCTTCTCCATGACTTTAGGAAAAAGACTCAAGCTACACAAGAAGAAGCTATGGAGGCCAAAGCTACTTTCCACAAAGTTCAAAAAGGCATTCAAGAGTCTGAGGACAAGGGCAAGAAGAAGTTTACTTGCAACTTTTTTGTGGCAAGCCTAGACAAGTATTGCTTCAAGAAGAAGAACAAGGACAAGTCCAATTCTACTCCAAAAATAAAACATCAAACTCATTTCACAAGTGCATACCTTTTTCTTACAACTAAACACAAAGTGTTTATTACATCCACTCCTAGCAAAGAATGGATTTTTGATAGTGGGGATTCATCACACATGTGCAATGACAAAGAAGACTTTCATCAGTTTAGAGAGCAAAGGCCAAGTTCATCTTGGAGATAACAAATGTGTTGAGATCCAAGGAAGAGGCAAAGTTCGCATCACAAACTTAGAAGGTGAGACCAAGTCACTTAAAGATGTTCTTTATGTAGCAGGCCTTTGTAATAACCTTCTCTCAGTGAAGGACATTACTCAGTGCAACATGATGATACAATTTGAAAAAGTTCAAGTCATTGATTGAATATCCAAAGAAATCATGGCACAAGGATTCAAAGACAAAGGTCTCTACAAGATTTCAAGTTTCATGGCCAATGATTCAAGTATTAGCTATGGCATTTTAGATTTTAACACACCTCTTACTTAGCAAAGATCTCTTCATGTCATCTTCTCAAGTGCTTACCCAGTATCACACAAGTGGATTAGAATTTCAAGCATGTGCTAAGCAAAAATTTACCCCTTTGCCTATTGAAGCATCCATTTCCTCATCTAAACCCTTAGCATTAGTCCATGCGAATATTTGTGGACCTATGCACCATCACTAAGAGGATCACTTTACTTCTTCTTGATAGTAGATGACTTCACTATGTACACTTGTGTTTATTCACTAAAACATAAAGAGGTGCTTTATATTCAGTAAATTTATCCAAGCATAGCTCATATGAAAATGAGCTTGTACATTTATCTTCAACATAACAATCCCATATGTCCCTAGATCCCCACTAAACCACTTAGATCCCAAATCTCCAAGTATATGTCTTTGGGATCCCATATGTCCCAAGATCCTAGGGATTCCATATTTCACACACACACACACACCATGGATCCCATATGTCCATGGAACTAAAACCAAGGGATGCCATATGTCCCAAACTTGGATCCCATATGTCCAAGTTATATCTAAGGATCCCATATGTCATTAGATCCTTAAACCCAATGGACTAAGTGATCCCATATGTCACTACTCCCCCACATTAAAAACAAAAGGTTCATCACATGGAAGGGGTGTTGAGAGTTCCATGATCCACCCATTTGTCCAAGTCTACATTCGTTCTCATGCAAGTTCATTCATCCCACATGCAAGGAGATTTGCCCTCAACTCAAGGAGGGAATCACTTCACTCCAAGAAGCTCATTCACTCTATCCCATTGCCAAGAGTTTGTATGCTCTCCTCATGAAGTCTCCATGCTCATAGAGAATCCTATATACGTTCTCTCCATTTTAATCTACTCATTATGTTTTTATATCTTTTGTTCCTTCCTCCATAATTAGATTATTTTGTGATTAGTAGCAGAGTAGGAGTAGCTTCTCTTCATTTCAACAAACGCTTGTGACCAACCTCGAGCAATCTCAATCTCATTCACATTGACACTCTCAATCACACTCTCAGTTAGAATCTCTATCACAATCTCATTCATAATGAAAATCTTGGAATTGTGGCTTGCTCTAGGATGATGCAAAAATCCCCAAATCAAAGTTCATCATCCTCGATGAAAGAAGCATGTGATCCACCAAAGTTAACAAGAATCACATCTCCGATTGTTGAATCCACAACTTTCATAAAAAGCAAGCATTTTGATGGTCCTTTTTGTGGAGCCTCTCAAAAGCAGAAGAAAACGTAATGGTGAAACACATATATGTCAACAACCAAAAAACTTTTACTAAAATCATGAATTCCAATAAAATAAAAAAATCGAACTCATGTAAAATTATGAAGTTCCTATGAGAGGAAAAAATATTCAACTCTTCAATTTGCATAATTATGTTAGAAATGTCTCGAGTCAAAATCAGCCTCCAAACATCAATTTTCAGCCTTGTAGGTAAAAAAAATTTTGAGAGAGAAAAAGCAAAACATTGTTTTGCAATGAGCTAATTAGAGAGAAACTTTTGTTCTACTATACATTCCCTACATTTCTCTCGTGCAAAATGTTTCCTAATTCTTTCATTTTCATGTTCAAATTTCAACTAAAAGACATGTAGAAAATTTATACAAAGATATTAAGAGAAAATATTCCCCCAAAATTTTGTGTATACATGTATAATGATGTAAGAACTCATTCTAAACATTATCTACACAATTTATAACAAAAATTCATAATGAAGTATCTCCCCACCAAAAGGCTTACTACAACTCTTCCCCTCTTGAAGAACTTTGTCCCCATAGTTAGAAAGAAGGATAATGTGCTAGAATGTACATTCACCCATGTAGAATTTTCAACTAGGTATGTGTGCCACTTAACCAAAACCTCTACTATAGAATGATTCCCAAATAATCTTACCTTGCTACCTAATATTATTTCAGTTCAAATCTCAAAAGAGTTTTCATCTTTCAGCTTACCATTATCTTGCAAAGCATGGACAACATTAATTACATAATTTTTAACTAAGCTAACATGAAAAACAAGATGCACTTTTAAATATTCAAATAATGATTCCAAGAAATAAGCAAGAGATTCAATCTTTTTCAAAAATTTAGAAGGTCTTGTATATTGTGGAAAAATTGTATGATCCTTCCCTAACAACAGGTAAACTTGTTGAGGGTTAACCTCAAGAAATACCATATCATGTTTTTGAAATTCAAATGGTATTTTCTTCAAATAATAGAATTTCTTTTTTCTTTTATGAGCTTCTTTTAGGTCATTTTATTTTTTCCAAGTTCTTCATCCATCTTCTCAAGAATCTCTTTAGATACTTTTGCTTTATTTGAAGAATTATCAAAGGAAGGGGGAGTCAAGCAATTATAGCCATACATAACCTCAAATGGAGTCATTTTTATGGATGCATGCCATGCACTATGATATGCAAACTCAACTAAGAGCAAATATTCACTCTAGATATCTGGCTTTTTATTCACATACATATGCGACATATATTCAAGTACTTGATAAACCCTCATGGTTTCCCCATTATTCCCTGTATGGAAAGTTGTACTCATACGAAGTTGAATACTAATTGCTTCAAATGTTTCTTTCCAAAACTTTGATGTGAACCTAGAATCTCTATTAAAAAATATGTTTTTGGGTGGCCATGCAGCATGAATTTTCTTTTATGAGCAATTTTGCAACATTCAAGGCACTATCAATCCTTTTTATAGGGAAGAAGTGTGCCATTATGGTAATTCTATCAACTACCATAAATATAATATCAAGTTTACTTTTGTTCATAAGCAATTTAGTGATGAATTCCATAGAAATAGACTCCCACTTCTAGTTTGGAACATCTAAAGGTTATAGCATTCCAAGCATCCTTTTTAACTCATATTTCACATGATGAAACTTTAAAAATTCACTAATATATTTTATAATATCCTTCTTGATACATGGCCAAGAAAAAGATTTTTTCATCTTAACATAGGTCTTGGAATAACCTGGATATATAGAAAAAGGTATGTCATGACAATCATGTAATATTTGAACTTTCAATGGAGATTCAGAAGATATGCATAACCAAATCTTACAATATAAAACTCCATTTTGCAAATGAAATTTGTCCTAATACATCAATTCCTTATTTGTATGTAGAAAGTTGAAAATAGATGAATAAAATGAATAATGATACAACTCTTCTTGAGTTTGATTAAGATAATTAGAATCTATTGCAAAAATGAGGTCACATAAATATTTTTGACTCAATGCATCAACAACCTTATTTTCCTTACCAACCACATATTTAATGTCAATATCATACTCATTTAATAGTTCAATTGAATGTTTTTGCCTATCGTTAAGCAATGCTTGTGTAAAAATGCATTTTAAACTCTCATGATCTGTTTTCAATTGAAACTTAACCCCTAGCAATAGATGTGTCCAATGCTTAAGTGCATGTTCTCAACAAGCATTTTTAGATCATAAGTAGGGCAATTAATGTCATGTTTTCTTGATTTTCTAGATTCATATGTGACCACCTTGCCATCTTGTGAAAGAACACATCCTATTTGACTATCGCTCACAATAACACTTCAAGATGGTTTTTTGCAAACCTTCACGTAAGAGCTATTGGAAGAAGTGGTCGGGCATAGTCTATACAATTTTCTTGATGGATTTACTGGCTACAATCAAATTCGCATCCACCCCAAAGATAGAGAAATAACTACCCTCGTCACTCCATGGGGCACTTATTTCCACACACATGACTTTTGGCCTCAAAAATGCACCTACATCATTCAATGTATCTATGATTGGGTAAATGGCTAACCACATTTCTGTTCATTTCCATGGATGAATTTTCAATAGTCTCAGGTACATATAGAAGGGTCATGGCCCAAGATCTTCATCAAGATTTGAAAAATTTGGAGGAAATATTTGAATAATGCCTCAAGACAGGTAGCTTCTGGTCACCAAAGGTACTCTGCTTGGCCACATAATTTCTACCAGGGCCCATGGTTCCAACTCGTCCATGGCTCCAAATCATCCATGATGATGCACACCCTTGAGGCCACCACTCGCCCTTAAGGCTCCAACTCACCCATGACTCCAACTCGCCCATGGTTGTGGTAGGGCCTTTGAGGGTGTAGGCTTGCCCTTGTGCAATAAAGGTGACTCCACTCTCATGAAGGGAAACCCCATGTCTAGGTTGCCCTCTCACCTTACTTTGCATAATGTCCCACAAATGGCAACCTCTCCACCCGTTGAAGGCAACTAAGGCATGCTTGGGGTGACACATTCACCTTAGAAGGGCATGTGAGGCAAATTTTTTGTCTTAGGCATATGATAAGAAGGCTTGAGGTGACCCTCGCCTTGGGAAGGGAAAAAAAGGGAACGACCCCTCCTTATCATCATTGGGTAAATCTTCAATGGTGCAACTCTACTATATCTTCTAGCCTTGAAGCGTAAGTGACACTTCCAAAACCAATTGGGGGTGACCTCTCCACCCACATTAAGCAACCAAGGCGACTGCATGGGGGGGGTGACCCTATCATAGGGCGACCACACCACCACCACTTGCAAAATCAAGGGCAATCAAGGTGGCTTAACCACCCTCAAACACAAGGGGACCCACATTATTAAGGAGGAATCTTGAAAACCACTTCCAATATTTGCTCTGGAATCTCTCAAAATGAGGAAGCATTTCTTGACAAGAAGTTAGTGAAGGGATTGGGAGAAAATAATACATTGATGTACTCTAGGCCTTCTCACTCCACCAGCTCTTAGGATCAATTAAGGCTACACAAAGCCTAAATTGCTACACACTCCAAATAATGGTGACTCCTCCACCCATTTTTGGCACTTCCAAAATAAGGTGTCTCCTCTACCTAATTTTGGCATGAGAAGTGACCATCCAAGTCTAGGCATTTGACATGGCATGAAAAAAAAAAGATTTCTTCTAGGACTTGTGAATAAGAGGTAAAAGGGTAAAAAATTGCAAGAGAATCCACCGCAAGGCTATGTGGATGTCAAAAACTCTCAAAGGACAACCCAAAAGTGGGTAGGTGACTTGTCAAGAGTAATTAATCTCTACCACCAATTGCGTTGTTTTTAAGCATGCAACAATAATGATTGGGATCAGCAAGGCCACTCAACTTGGCCCTTTGAAGTCTATATACGTAGAGATGAAGCTATCATTTGGGCTATCTATCTCGTATAGCTGTACTCTCATTCTATCATATACCTCTAGATTCTCATACATGCTATCTCTCAGTCTACTCACTATGCATTATGGAAACCTTGTGGTGATTATACAGAGTCTAGGCTACTTGCCTGTGTGGAGGATAGCCTGTTTATGTATCTTGGAGGTCTTTGAATAGTTGTATTTCAGTCACAGAGAACATCTTGTTGTTTTAGACACTTTTGTTGTTGCTTTCAGATACTCAATATTGCTTTTTGAATGGTTATTGGCCAATTTTGTAATGTTCATTAAACTATTTTGATTCTATTGGAACCTTTTTGAGTCATTAAGGATTTGTGATTTTCTCATCATTGTATTCTTCATTAGCAAATTGTCTTTCTACACATAGGCATATTATAGGGCATACTTCCCTAAGGAAGCACCCCCCCTTGAGTAGCAATCCTAGGATATGTCTGCATCTCTTATGAAAAGAGGTCTCGAGTCTCACTTCTATAAGCATACTCTAAAACTACGCAGCATAATCCACATTTATTTGTGTAGGTTTGTACTATAATAAATAACTATCCCATCATCTTAGCCTTTCAAAATCTTCTCAGAAGTCTTTTCGCAGTGCGTCATATTTTGCAGAATGGTTCAGAGCAAACTCAGTCAACCATCTACTGGCTTCACCACCAAGTGTAGCTTGGAACACCTGACATTTTTGGGCATCATCCAACCCACCTTCCAATAATTCATACTATGTATTGAACAAAAAATCATGACATCTACATCATCATCCACTTTACCACTAAAACAATTAAATTGGATTCCATTGATTCTATGATCGAAGTTGCCATCTACATAGGATTCTACCAATACTACCACTCCTTGTCTGTATGTATTAAGGAGAAAAATTCCTTCTCCAAATTCACGTCTAGAGAAGTCTCTGACTGAAAAGTTGGTATAGACACTTCTCTATGCATTATTGCACCTAGAAGGAATCCAATGGGCTTGAAGCCACTTTCGAATCCCAAGGTTTCTTATCCTTCACCCTCTTTGATTCTCCATTAGCTTGCTTTCTTTCTGCACCTTTTGGATGTATCTTTGTAGCCTCTAATGCCACCTACACCTTTAAGAGTTGTGTGATTAATGGGTATATAAGCACTCCTTTCTCGACTAGCAAGAGTAACCCTCTAGGATACGTACATTACGAGAGATCTCATTGTTAGAGCTTCCACAATCTTTGAAGTAGATGGACCTACTGCAACTAACTTCTCCTACCCTCCTCATACCTTGAAAACTCAATACCAAAAGGAGTTGGCATGTTCTACCTCCATTGCTTTGAATTCCCAAAAAAATCCTTTCATAATTTACTCCAAATAGCGACACGCCATCCCATCATGGTCGCGAAATCTTTGTTGTACTTATACTTATCGAAGCAAACTAGAGCTCGAAGAATGGTGATTTCTCTTGGTGAATAATCAACAACAGATGTTTCTATTCCTAATGCCACATATACTAGAACTTTGAATACAAAATTCACACTCAGACAATATGCGTCCTTAGCAGTATCCCAATAACTCAAAAATAGGTATGCTAGATTATTGTGGTGTGATTCAAGATATCTTGAAACTATCTTTTAGGAAGTTTGATTATTTTGTTTTTGATGTGAAATGGTTCAAAGTAGTCACCGCTAGAAGAAACGCAACAGTGAGGAGGGATAAAAGCAGTTTGCTTCAAGTCGACTCCACAAAATTATGGACGGATGAAAGGGATACATTTGTACTTCCGGAATATTGTGAGCAAGTTGTTTTTATACGAGATTCAAAAGAACCAGAGTGGCTATTTGTTTTACAAGTCACCCCACATAGTAGACAAATTTGTGAGAACATAGATGTAGAAGAAAGTCCATCTGTAGTGGACTCAGAGATTCATTTACCCCCTTCTCAATACCTCTAATCGTAGTATGTTCTCTTTGAGTATCTTGTTCTACCAAATGAATTTATTTTCATCACTATCTTATGGAATAAAATAGTGCTTATAAGCACTCTTGATGGAGATATGATTAATGGTCCTCATGGAAATGTCCACGTGCCCCTTCAAATTCATATATATCCACCATGGCTGCTTCTCCAAGCAAGCCTCGTGTTGTCATCATCAGTGCATGCATGGCAAGTCTTTTTGGTGCTTACCATCTTCATGATCAGTCCTCTTTGAATAGGTTTAATGTCACTATCCTAGAAGAAGCTTCTTGAATTGGTAGGCATATCATCACAAGCTCCATTGGCATGTTGCGAATACAAGAGTGCTTCTCCCTTTTGTATCTAAGGGACACTCCATTTCTAGTTCATTTCCATTTTATATTATATCTCTTTGTATTTCAGTACTTTGCCATTTGCTTCTACCTATGTATTGATTCTCCTTCAAGGGGAATTATCCCACATATGAAGCACTATGGAGAGACCCCTCCAATTCTATATAAGGAGGGCCTCTCCCCCATTTGTACTAGGTTAGAAGCTTGAGCAGCCTACTCCATGCTCTTGGCAAGCTCATTCTAATCATTTGAGTTTTTCCATTTCATGGTCTGCTCACTTTTGAGTCTCACAATCCTTCATTTTGTGAGTACACCCTTTTTTTTCATTTTTCTTCCACATGTGCACTCTCTACATGGTATCAAAGCACTAGGTGGAGGTCTTGGTGGTGCATTTCGTGGTCGTTTTTGTGGAGATGCTGGTAGAGCTTGGTGGTGTGACTCTTCAATCATTGGGAGATGTCCTTTTGCCATCATTTTGTGCTCTCTTTGGGTTATAAATTTCCCATTTTCCCACCCTCCCACCCTTCTTCTTCATCATTTTGTACCCCATCTACCCTATTTTCCCTCCCTCCCACCCTTTCTATTGGCATTTTTTGATGATTTATGCTCAGTTCTGTGATGAGTGTTGACACATTGAGTTTGAATCTTATCCTTTTGTAATGGTTTATAAATAATCAATTCAATTTGGATCCTTTCATGGTATCCTTCATGGGATTTTCCTACGCATAAATTATTGAGAATGTTATATTCATACTGCCATGCTAGCTCTTCCTTGCTCAATGACAGTTTGATGATCATATTAGGTCAAGAGCGCATGGATTATGGAGCTTCCAAAGAGCTTTGTGTAGGTTGATCATAACTGGAACACGATAAGGTCATGTCTAGTTCGGTTAAAAGAGAATCTCGCTGCCCACGAGTAGTGTGCGTATTGGAGTGGCAGGGTAGAAAGTAGAGATGTTATTGTGGGTTCTCTACAAGAGTTGCATTGTTTGCAACTACAAAAATATGCTCATTGAGCAGGATTCCACACACCACGATGTCTGAATTTGCTAGTTAACTGAGAGTTACAGTGTTTGCATCATATATCTTCACCTTCCTATCTGCATGATCTTGATAAGTTTGACTGATCTAAGAGGTGGGGGAAGATTGTGTCGGAGCTAACCATAGTTCACTCCTATTGGGGTACATAGCGTCATCATACGAAGGAAAGAATGAAAGGAACATGAGGAAGCGAGACAAAAAATGATAAGTACTAGCCTAGATGTAGAGCCAAAGGTAGATATGTGCCCTCTTTGACAAATATATATAAAGAGTGGAGTGATGGCCAAACCTCGAGTTTTTCCATGTACAGATGCAACTATCAATCAGAATTTGGCATGATGATTAGCTATCTAATTACTAGGTACAAGATCAACAAGTGATAAAGATGCACACTATAGTGAGGACACCTTAGTGGCTATTGAGGATGGACTAGAGGACGAAGCGGAGATCTCTGCTTTTAGTTGAAATCCAACTTTACTTATGTTCCTTTGTTTCATAATTGCATTACACTTGTCCATTCCACATCTGTAAGAGAGAATCTCCACATAATATTTTTTTGAACCAATTTGTTCTCTATGATCGGGCAGGCGATAAACTTTTCTCTATGCCAACACACTCTATATATAGAGAGAGAGAAAGAGATAGAGAGAGACTAGCATCCTCATTTTCTCACAACAACTGAGATACGGCTCATCCAAATGCATATTTGGTTGATGTCTTAGATCATTTGTGAGGTGTAGTGACTCACGAGAGTTGTTTAGATACTATTTGGTCTCTGACATCATTAGTGATGTATAGGGCCTCATTTCTTTCAAGCTATCGACTCTCCATCAAATATCTACTTATGTACTTCTGAAGAGGCCATGATTTTTATTCCCTCAAATATTTCATGAGATCCACATCAATCAGATAGAATGCACCATCATCTCTAAGAGCAAGTTTGCATTGATGTTACCAATTCTTCGAGAGTCTCTCTTTAGAGTATCATATCACTCCTTAAACAAATTCAAGTTCCTTTTCTTTTTTGACATCACAACCCTCAATTTTTGACACTCTTGGAATATTCAAAATTTCAAGGACAAAAGAGCATTAGGTCAAATTCTTTTAGCATGTTCTTAATTGACAAAGGTTCATATAACAACCTTTAAGACTTTTAAAGAAGCTTGGGACACACTAGCAAGTCTATATGAAGATACAGATCCTTCAAAGATTAATGCTTTAGAGGCCGAGTTTCACAATCTCTCTATTCTTCATCAAGATACCATCACAAAAGTGATAGCACAATTTGAACAGTATCAAAGAAAGTTAGCACTTTGTGGATGAAAGTTATGAAGTGAAGACATGGCAATTAGATTTCTTAACAAGCTTCCTAGGTCCTATGAAATGTTGTAACCACTCTTTACAATAGAGGTCAAGAGCTCACTTAGGAAGAAGTAATAAGACTTTTGCTTCTCCATGACTTTAGGAAAAAGACTCAAGCTACACAAGAAGAAGCTATGGAGGCCAAAGCTACTTTCCACAAAGTTCAAAAAGGCATTCAGGAGTCTGAGGACAAGGGCAAGAAGAAGTTTACTTGCAACTTTTTTGTGGCAAGCCTAGACACGTAGATAGTATTGCTTCAAGAAGAGGAACAAGGACAAGTCCAATTGTACTCCAAAAATAAAACAACAAACTCATTTCTCAAGTGCATACCTTTTTCTTACAACTAAACACAAAGTATTTATTACATCCACTCCTAGCAAAGAATGGATTTTTGATAGTGGAGATTCATCACACATGTGCAATGACAAAGAAGACCTTCATGAGTTTCAAGAGCACAAAGGCCAAGTTCATCTTGGAGATAACAAATGTGTTGAGATCCAAGGAAGAGGCAAAGTTCGCATCACAAACTTAGAAGGTGAGACCAAGTCACTTAAAGATGTTCTTTATGTAGCAGGCCTTTGTAATAACCTTCTCTCAATGAAGGACATTACTAAGTGCAACATGATGATACAATTTGAAAAAGTTCAAGTCATTGATTGAATATCCAAAGAAATCATGGCACAAGGATTCAAAGACAAAGGTCTCTATAAGATTTCAAGTTTCATGGACAATGATTCAAGTATTAGCTATGGCATTTTAGATTTGGACACACCTCTTACTTAGCAAAGATCTCTTCATGTCTTCTTGTCAAGTGCTTACCCAGTATCACACAAGTGGAGTTGAATTTCAAGCATGTGCTAAGCAAAAATTTACCCCTTTGCCTATTGAAGCATCCATTTCCTCATCTAAACCCTTAGCATTAGTCCATGCCGATATTTGTGGACCTATGCACCATCACTAAGAGGATCACTTTACTTCTTCTTTATAGTAGATGACTTCACTATGTACACGTGTTTATTCACTAAAACATAGAGAGGTGCACTTTCCAAGTTCAAGGACTGGATCAATAGCTCAAGAACACTTTCCAAGTTCTTTAAAGATCATCATATCATATGAAGATAATGGCTTTGTCAACCACAAATTTTCAAAGTATTTAAAGCAGCAAGGTATGAAGTACCAAGCAAATAAAGATACTCAAGCATGGTATTGCTTTACAGAGGATTGGAAGTGTGATCAAGATGGCCAAGACTATGCTTCATCAGAAGAAATGTCCACAATAGTTTTGGGGTGAATCTATCCATACAATAGTACATATTCTTAACAGAGGGTTCTCACATGTTTTTAAGAACCAAACCCCATTCAAGGCTTAGTTTCAAAAGAAACTGAGTGTGAGCTATTTTAGAGTCTTTGGTACTGATGCCTATGTGCAAGGACCTAATGTTGATAGGATTAAGCAATACATTTCATTGGTTATAATGATTGTCAGAAGGCATACAAACCCTATGACCCTAAGAGTCACTCAATTATAGTTACCAAAGACTACACTTTTGATGAATACTCTAAGTGTTCCTCCATTTTGGGATTCTTCTAAGGATCTAAATCCTCCTATTAGAGGGCGATCATTCCACTATGAGATATTCACACTATGTGGAGCACACTCTCTTTATGCATGAATTTCTAGATCATGATACAATTTTGGAGCATGAGGACTCAAAGATATAATCTTAGTTTATAGCTTATATGGCTACATCTCCCATCGTACTATGGAAGGTTTTCATTTCCCCTCATCTTTAGTTGGGCTTTACTCCTATATCAATGACTTGTCATTTTCCATTCCTCTCTTCGAGAGTCCACTTATCTCGTCTACAACAACACTCTGAGCATATAGTGTTCCATTCATGGAGTCCAATATCTTTCCATTCTCCACAAGATACTCTTGGATCTACATGGATACATCACTCAATTGGATCCTTTTCTGAGCCATCTTCTTGGTTCACAGGAGGATTTCATGGTCCTACCAACACATATGAGGAATTTTTTTCAAGATCTTGTTCCATTCATGTACCTCATTGTTGCTGTATATGTGGAGCATTTGCTTGATCCATCTAGTGGACATCTTATGGAGTACGTGGTGATCACACATGGTCAATTCCACTTGGATGGTATGGATTTATAGATGGAGACTTTCTATTTGGTGCTCATGTTGTTGTTGCTACATTCATAGTGGATATTTCTCTCATACCCTAGCAACATCCATACTCTACAAAATGGAGCTACAGAGGGGGTGTTGAGAATATGTGAGTGTATCTCCCTTTTGTGTCTAGGAGACACTCCATTTCTAGTTCATTTCCATGTTATATTATATCTCTTTGTATTTGGGCACCTTGCCATTTGCTTCTACCTATGTACTCATTCTCCTTCAAGGGGAATTATCCCACATATGATGTACTCTAGAGAGCCCCTTCCAACTATATGTAAGGAGGGAATCTCCCCCCATTTTTACTTGGTTAGAAGCTTGAGAATCCTACTCCATGCTCTTGGCAACTTCACTCTAATCCATGTGAGTTTTCCCATTTCATGGTCTACTCACTTTTGAGTCTCACACTCTTTCATTTTGTAAGCACACTCTTTTTTTCATTTTGCTTGCATACATGTACTCTCTACATGGCGATGGCTAGGTTGAGCTTGGTGCTACCTAGATATGTGCTATTGAAGGTAGTCCAATTTATGAGATAGTTAAAAGAATTGGTGCCATGAAGGGAGACAAAGTAAATAAACCATTGGAGTGACATGATGATGTCTTTAGACAAGGCACCATCCTGGAAAAAGATGTGGTGGTGCTAGAAGCTATTGTTCTTGGTGCAGTTTAAGTATATGAGAACATCATCTCAGAAGTTAAGGGTAGAGAGTCTTGGAAGGAGAACAATACATAGTTTCTAAGAGGCTCAGCACACTGCAAAGCTCTACAAATGGAAATGATGATTGATGAAGAGGTGTTGGATGGTGTAATGGAGACAATGACAAGTTTTGGCATCCTCCATGGGTTGGGTGATATCAAGACAGATAAAGAGAGAGAGGTAGAAAGAGAGAAGAGTTGGATTCACTACACAAATGTCTTCCACCTTATGTGTAGATATGGCTTGTGGAGGCAAGTATAAAAAGGAGTTTATTTCTATCACCAACTACATTCCGGAACCATGCAAGGCTATCTTGGCTATACATGGAAGTCCAAAGCACTCTCTTCTATTAATAGGAACATGATTAAGAAGACATAAATCATTCAGCTCCAAAGGACGCCTACATTCAAGAACATAGAGGTCCCTTGGAATACACAAATAAAGAATGCAACCTCTAGGAATTCACACATCTACAAATGTATTTGAAATAGAAAAAGACAACGAGAAAGTGCAGACACTGTTGTGCACCTTTAGAGAAATAGAGAGGGCTACATGATGTTGAAGAAGGTTCAGAATGCAAAGGAATCACCATAGGTTCAACCACAAATGAAGCTTCAAGATATGTATGGTTATAGTCTCAGGAGAAGCAATGATGACGAAAATGTTTTCAGGGTGTTTTGTGAAAAGTTCAAATTGCTCGTCTTCAAAAAGTGGCACTAAGAGGTCCATTGAACAAGATATGGGTGCATTGATAAGTCATTTTGAAATACAAAAGCAAAGGAGGATATCAATGCTTAATGACCATTTGCCCCTAGTGTTCTACACTAAAAGACTTTGTAGGGGAGCATTTATTATGACATTTAAATATGCTTAGAAAGTGGATGTTCTATTGAGAAAGCATATTATCTATGACTTAATCTTTGGATTTCATGAGCATTAATATTTTCTAAAGCTTCACAATGTATCATGTCTAAAATTTCAAACTTAATAAATTATCTATGTATCCAAACACATATGTATGCACCCTCATTGTAAAGGGACATTTAACTATGGCAGTAAGACCTTCCTATCAATTTTCCATGGCATTTGCATGGCCCCTTGTAAGGGATTAAACACCACCATGTGCAAACATGGTAGGACCTTCCCAATGCCATCTTAAGGATGATTACCCCATGTATACTCTCTCCCATACATCATATTTGTATCTCCAAATGTAGTCATTCAAGAAGCAAAGAAAAAGACAAAACAACATGAATCACACAAACTAAACAACCAAACAACATGAAGCTTCATCAATCAAACAACATGAATCACACAAAGTTCCTAATCAAACCAAGATCAAAGGTGGTAAATGGATCAAAAGCACTACCTACCTCATGATGTAAACCCATATACATGTCTAACATGTGGAGAATGAGTTCTCCTATGCGCAACGAAAATGTGTAGTGAACCCTTGTATGTCCAACACTTGGACAAACAGCTGCACCTTAGATAGCTTGTTGCTCTCAATAAAAAACTCAAATGGACTTGCGCCTTTAGTCAATCAAAGTAGACAGAGAGGGCTTTCTAACAAGCTATAAATAACGTAATTTGGACAAGTTTTGATTAGGAAACACAACTGACAAAGACGAACTACCTGTCCACACAAGTATGTTGAAGAACTGAACTTCACTCTCGGACTGATAACTCTTTGAATATATATCCTTTGAGAAAGATATTTGGTATAGAGAAAGTAGACACATATAGCTTTCCAACGAGCTAGAAAACAAGTAATTTGGATGAGTTTTGGTCAGGAAACTAAACTGACCAAAATTGACCACATGCCAAGAGCTTTCCAACAAAACAAAAATCAAGCAATTTGGATATGTTTTGGTCGGTAAACTTAACCGTCCAAAATAGACTACCTGTCTACACAGGTATACTAAAAAACTGGACTTCACTCTTTCACTGATATCTCACAAAGTGTATAAGCTTTCACGGAGATATTTGGTAGGCAAAAATTACACCAGATAAGCTTTCCAATGAATGTTTAAACACAAGAAATGGTTACATATACACTAAGATATGAGCTACTCCACAACATAGCTGTGTACAAACTGACGTGCGGCTGGAAGGAGTCTAAAGGAAGTCAAAATGACAAAATGACTAGATCCGACTACTGGGAGCTCTTGCCTCTTTCTATCCTTATTTAGAACGTGCCCCCTCTTCACTTTTATAACCAATGAGCATGTGAAGAAGTTTGTGCCTCCTTCTTAACTCACCACTTTCCCCACTATATGCCACTAACTACAAGGCAAGATATTGTATCTCTTACTCATCATGAATTTTGATTACACTTTTTTCTTTTATTTTTTTTCTTTTTTTCTCTTCTTTTCCTTTATCTTTATATTTAGTAAATTTATCCAAGCATAGCTCATATGAAAATGAGCTTGTACATTTATCTTCAACATAACAATCCCATATGTCCCTAGATCCCCACTAAACCACTTAGATCCTAAATGTCCAAGTATATGTCTATGGGATCCCATATGTCCCAAGATCCTAGGGATTCCATATTTCACACACACTATGGATCCCATATGTCCATGGAACTAAAACCAAGGGATGCCATATGTCCCAAACTTGGATCCCATATGTCCAAGTTATGTCTAAGGATCCCATATGTCATTAGATCCTAAAACCCAATGGACCAAGTGATCCCATATGTCACTACTCCCCCACATTAAAAACAAAAGGTTCATCACATGGAGGGGGTGTTGAGAGTTCCATGATCCACCTATTTGTCCAAGTCTACATTCATTCTCATGCAAGTTCATTCATCCCCTATGCAAGGAGATTTGCCCTCAACTCAAGGAGGGAATCACTTCACTCCAAGAAGCTCATTCACTCTATCCCATTGCCAAGAGTTTGTATGCTCTCCTCATGAAGTCTCCATGCTCATAGATTAGTAGCAGAGTAGGAGTAGCTTCTCTTCATTTCAACAAACGCTTGTGACCAACCTCAAGCAATATCAACCTCATTCACATTCACACTCTCACTTAGAATCTCTATCACAATCTCATTCATAATGAAAATCTTGGAATTGTGACTTGCTCTACGATGATGCAAAAATCCCCAAATCAAAGTTCATCATCCTCGATGAAAGAAGCATGTGATCCACCAAAGTTAACAAGAATCACATCTCCGATTGTTGAATCCACAACTTTCATAAAAAGCAAGCATTTTGATGGTCCTTTTTGTGGAACCTCTCAAAAGCAGAAGAAAACGCAATGGTGAAACACATATATGTCAACAACCAAAAAACTTTTACTAAAATCATGAATTCCAATAAAATAAAAGATCCAAACCCATGTAAAATTCTGAAGTTCCTATGAGAGGAAAACATATTCAACTCTTCAATCTGCATAATTATGTTAGAAATGTCTCGAGTCAAAATCAGCCTCCAAACATCAATTTTCAGCCTTGTCGGTAAAAAAATTTTAGAGAGAGAAAAAGCAAAACATTGTTTTGCAATGAACTAATTAGAGAGAAACTTTTGTTCTACTATACATTCCCTACATTTCTCTCGTGCAGAATGTTTCCTAATTCTTTCATTTTCATGTTCAAATTTCAACTAAAAGACATGTAGAAAATTTCTACAAAGATATTAAGAGAAAATATTCTCCCAAAATTTTGTGTATACATGTATAATGATGTAAGAACTCATTCTAAACATTATCTACACAATTACACCAAAAGGCTTACTACAACTCTTTCCCTCTTGAAGAACTTTGTCCCCATAGTTAGAAAGAAGGATAATGTGCTAGAAAATCATGTACATTCACCCATGTAGAATTTTCAACTAGGTATGTATGCCACTTAACCAAAACCTCTACTATAGAATGATTCCCAAGTAATCTTACCTTGCTACCTAATATTATTTCAGTTCAAATCTCAAAAGAGTTTTCATCTTTCAGCTTACCATTATCTTGCAAAGCATGGACAACATTAAGTACATAATTGTTAACTAAGCTAACATGAAAAACAAGATGCACATTTAAATATTCAAATAATTATTCCAAGAAATAAGCAAGAGATTCAATCTTTTTCAAAACTTTAGAAGGTCTTGTATATTGTGGAAAAATCGTATGATCCTTCCCTAACAACAGGTAAAATTGTTGAGGGTTAACCTCAAGAGATACCATATCATGTTTTTGAAATTCAAATGGTATTTTCTTCAAATCATAGAATTTCTTTTTTCTTTTATGAGCTTCTTTTATGTCATTTTATTTTTTCCAAGTTCTTCATCCATCTTCTCAAGAATCTCTTTAGATACTTCTACTTTATTTGAAGAATTATCAAAGGAAGGGGGAGTCAAGCAATTATAACCATACACAACCTCAAATGGAGTCATTTTTATGGATGCATGCCATGCACTATTATATGCAAACTCAACTAAGAGCAAATATTCACTCTACATATCTGGCTTTTCATTCACATACATATGCGACATATATTCAAGTACTTGATAAATCCTCATGGTTTCCCCATTATTCCCTGTATGGAAAGTTGTACTCATACGAAGTTGAATAGCAATTGCTTCAAATGTTTCTTTCCAAAACTTTGATGTGAACCTAGAATCTCTATTAAAAAATATGTTTTTGGGTGGCCATGCAGCATGAATTTTCTTTTATGAGCAATTTTGCAACCTTCAAGGGACTATCAATCCTTTTTATAGGGAAGAAGTGTGCCATTATGGTAATTCTATCAACTACCATAAATATAATATCAAGTTTACTTTTGTTCATAAGCAATTTAGTGATGAATTCCATGGAAATAGACTCCCACTTCTAGTTTGGAACATCTAAAGGTTATAGCATTCCAAGCATCCTTTTTAACTCATATTTCACATGATGACACTTTAAACATTCACTAATATATTTTATAATATCCTTCTTGATACATGGCCAAGAAAAAGATTTTTTCATCTTAACATAGGTCTTGGAATAACCTGGATATATAGAAAAAGGTATGTCATGACAATCATGTAATATTTGAACTTTCAATGGAGATTCAGAAGATATGCATAACCAAATCTTACGATATAAAACTCCATTTTGCAAATGAAATTTGTCCTAATACATCAATTCCTTATTTGTATGTAGAAAGTTGAAAATAGAGGAATAAAATGAATAATGATACAACTCTTCTTGAGTTTGATTAAGATAATCAGAATCTATTGCAAAAATGAGGTCACATAAATATTTTTGACTCAATGCATCAACAACCTTATTTTCCTTACCAACCACATATTTAATGTCAAAATCATACTCATTTAATAGTTGAATCGAATGTTTTTGCCTATTGTTAAGCAATGCTTGTGTAAAAATGCAATTTAAACTCTCATGATCTGTTTTCAATTGAAACTTAACCCCTAGCAATAGATGTGTCCAATGCTTAAGTGCATGTTCTCAACAAGCATTTTTAGATCATAAGTAGGGCAATTAATGTCATGTTTTCTTGATTGTCTAGATTCATATGTGACCACCTTGCCATCTTGTGAAAGAACACATCCTATTTGACTATCGCTCACAATAACACTTCAAGATGGTTTTTTGCAAACCTTCACGTAAGAGCTATTGGAAGAAGTGGTCGGGCATAATCTATACAATTTTCTTGATGGATTTACTGGCTACAATCAAATTTGCATCCACCCCAAAGATAGAGAAAAAACTACCCTCGTCACTCCATGGGGCACTTATTTCCACACACATGACTTTTGGCCTAAAAAATGCACCTACATCATTCAATGTATCTATGATTGGGTAAATGGCTAACCACATTTCTGTGCATTTCCATGGATGAATTTTCAATAGTCTCAGGTACATATAGAAGGGTCATGGCCCAAGATCTTCATCAAGATTTGAAAAATTTGGAGGAAATATTTGAATAGTGCATCAAGACAGGTAGCTTCTGGTCACCAAAGGTACTTTGCTTGGCCACATAATTTCTACCAAAGGAATAACTATTGATCCAAATAAGGGCCCATGGTTCCAACTCGTCCATGGCTCCAACTCACCCATGATGATGCCCACCCTTGAGGCCACCACTCGCCCTTAAGGCTCCAACTCACCCATGACTCCAACTCGCCCATGGTTGTGGTAGGGCCTTTGAGGGTGTAGGCTTGCCCTTGTGCAATAAAGGTGACTCCACTCTCATGAAGGGAAACCCCATGTCTAGGGTGCCCTCTCACCTTACTTTGCATAATGTCCCACAAAGGGCAACCTCTCCACCCATTGAAGGCAACTAAGGCATGCTTGGGGTGACACATTCACCTTAGAAGGGCATGTGAGGAAACTTTTTTGTCTTAGGCATATGATAAGAAGGCTTGAGGTGACCCACGCCTTGGGAAGGGAAAAAAAGGGAACGACCCCTCCTTATCATCATTGGGTAAATCTTCAATGGTGCAACTCTAGTATATCTTCTAGCCTTAGAGCATAAGTGACCCTTCCAAAACCAATCGGGGGTGACCTCTCCACCCACATTAAGCAACCAAGGCGACTGCATGGGGGGGGGGTGACCCTATCATAGGGCGACTACACCACCACCACTTGCAAAATCAAGGGCAATCAAGGTGGCTTAACCACCCTCAAACACAAGGGGACCCACATTATTAAGGAGGAATCTTGAAAACCACTTCCAATATTTGCTCTAGAATCTCTCAAAATGAGGAAGCATTTCTTGACAAGAAGTTAGTGAAGGGATTGGGAGAAAAGAAGACATTGATGTACTCTAGGTCTTCTCACTCCACCAGCTCTTAGGATCAATTAACGCTACACAAAGCCTGAATTGCTACACACTTCAAATAATGGTGACTCCTACACCCATTTTCTGCACTTCCAAAATAAGGTGTCTCTTCTACCTAATTTTGGCATGAGAATCCTAAGGTGATAGTGTGACCATCCAAGTCTAGGCATTTGACATGGCATGAAAAAAAAAAAGATTTCTTCCGGGACTTATCAATAAGAGGTAAAAGGGTAAAAAATTGCGAGAGAATCCACCGCAAGGCTATGTGGATGTCAAAAACTCTCAAAGGACAACCCAAAAGTGGGTAGGTGACGTGTCAAGAGTAATTAATCTCTACCACCAATCGCGTTGTTTTTAAGCATGCAACAATTAATGATTGAAATTGTCAAGGCCACTCAACTTGTCCCTTTGAAGTCTATATACGTAGAGGTGAAGCTATCATTTGGGCTATCTATCATTTGGGCTGTACTCTCATATACGTGTAGATTCTCATACATGCTATCTCTCAGTCTACTCACTATGCACTATGGAAACCTTGTGGTGATTATACAGAGTCTAGGCTACTTGCCTGTGTGGAGGATAGCCTGTCTATGTATCTTGGAGGTCTTTGAATAGTTGTATTTCAGTCACAAAGAACATCTTGTTGTTTTAGACACTTTTGTTGTTTCTTTCAGATACTCAATATTGCTTTTTGAATGGTTATTGGCCAATTTTGTAATGTTAATTAAACTATTTTGATTCTATTGGAATCTTTTTGAGTCATTAAGGATTTGTGATTTTCTCATCATTGTATTCTTCATTAGCAAATTGTCTTTCTACACATAGGCATATTATAGGGCATACTTCCCTAAGGAAGCACCCCCCCTTGAGTAGCAATCCTAGGATATGTCTGCATCTCCTATGAAAAGAGGTCTCGAGTCTCACTTCTATAAGCATACTCTAAAACAACGAAACATAATCCACAACTATTTATGTAGGTTTGTACTATAATAAATAACTATCCCATCATCTTCGCCTTTCAAAATCTTCTCAGAAAGTCTTTTCGCAGTGCGTCATATGTTGCAAAATGGTTCAGAGCAAACTCAGTCAGCCATCTACCGGCTTCACCACCAAGTGTAGCTTGGAACACCTGACATTTTTGGGCATCATCCAACCCACCTTCCAATAATTCATACTATGTATTGAACAAAAAAACATGACATCTACATCATCATCCACTTTACCACTAAAACAATTAAATTGGATTCCATTGATTCTATGATCGAAGTTGCCATCTACATAGGATTCTACCAATACTACCACTCCTTGTCTGTATGTATTAAGGAGAAAATTCCTTCTCCAATTTCACGTCTAGAGCAGTCTCTGACTGAAAAGTTGGTATAGACACTTCTCTATGCATTATTGCACCCAGAAGGAATCCAATAGGCTTGAAGCCACTTTCGAATCCCAAGGTTTCTTATCCTTCACCCTCTTTGATTCTCCATTAGCTTGCTTTCTTTCTGCACCTTTTGGATGTATCTTTGTAGCCTCTAATGCCACCTACACCTTTAAGAGTTGTGTGATTAATGGGTACATAAGCACTCCTTTCTCGACTAGCAAGAGTAACCCTCTACGATACGTACATTACGAGAGATCTCATTGTTAGATCTTCCACAATCTTTGAAGTAGATGGACCTACTGCAACTAACTTCTCCTACCCTCCTCATACCTTGAAAACTAAATACCAGAAGGAGTTGGCATGTTCTAGCTCCATCGCTTTGAATTCCCAAAAAAATCCTTTCATAATTTACTCCAAATAGCGACACCCCATCCCATCATGGTCGCCAAATCTTTGTTGTACTTATACTTATCGAAGCAAACTAGAGTTCGAAGAATGGGGATTTCTCTTGGTGAATAATCAACAACAGATGTTTCTATTCCTAATGCCACATATACTAGAACTTTGAATACAAAATTCACACTCAGACAATATGCGTCCTTAGCAGTATCCCAATAACTCAAAAATAGCTATGCTGTCAATAAAAAATAGTAGAGAGTTGGCAACAAAAAACCACAAATCTTGCATTACTGAAGCATCACTTACAATAGTGATAAGAACTTACAACAATTTGCCTTGCAAGATTAGCTTCTCTCTAGAGTCAGGGAAGACTTATCTCTCTCCTAGAATAAGAGGTGGGAACGATTATAAAAGAAGGAAGACTAAGCGGTTGCTCTTTTTTGGAATTCTTAACAATTAATATTTTTAAATAATTACATAAACTTTGAGAGTAAAGGTCCGCATGGGAGACAAGCTAACAATATCAAAGCCCAAATGCATGAAATAATTATTAAAAAAACAAAACAAAAAAAAAGTGTCATTATACCATCAATATATTGGTCAACATGCATGTCGATATTGAAAAAATTTGAAAAAAAAAAAGAGGATCCCAGCCTATACATGCATATGCAGAACTATGCATGCAAAATTCTATACAACATGAAGTTGCATAACCATAATCATAACAAATATAATAGCATAAGAATAACCTGCATGAACTACAATAATATCGCTATTTTGTGTGAGAGAGACTAATATACTATATATGCTACTAGTAAGAAAACATTCGGTAGCTTTTCCCCTAGACTAAGAAACTTAGAGAAAATAACCATAAGGCATCCATGCCATAACAAAATAAGGGGACACATACCATAAATCAAGAGGCACTCAATCCATAAATAAAAAAGATACACATGCCATACAACAAAATAAGGGGACACATACCATAAATCAAGAGGCACTCAATCCATAAATACACATGCCATACAACAACCTACAAAATATCACTCCACTTACAAAAAAGCATTCCACTTGCAAAAAAGCATTCCACATGCAAAAACATTTCACCTTTATGTATTTATGTATGTATGTATGTATGTATGCATGTATGTATGCATGTATGTATGCATGTATGTATGTATGCATGCATGTATGTATGTATGTATGTATGTATGCATGTATGTATGCATGTATGTATGTATGTATGCATGTATGTATGTATGTATGTATGTATGTATGTATGTATGTATGTATGTATGCATGTATGTATTTATGTATGTACTTATTTCAGATAATATGTTGCTACAACAAGTGAAGTTTTACCCATTCTTAAGTTTATAGGCAATACTGCTTAAAAAAGCAATGTATATGTACAACCAAAAATGAGTCATGTTCATCTCAATGTATATGCGTATGCGTATTTGGTAATAAGTTATGTCTTAAGTCAAACTATGCCGATGCGCATTTTTGGTCCATGCACTTAGTTTTCATCCTATTCTTCCAACAATCCATGTATTCTCTAAGATTGAACCATTAAAGTACACACAAATTTTTCCTAAAACACTTATCTAGGTAAATGATCACCCATAACACCCTCTTAGAACTACAATTTTTACATAAATATCAATGCAATATACACTTTTTCAAAAATCAGTAAGATACTGAAGTATTAGATGTATGAAGTATTAGTTTACATCTTTTCAACCCTTAAGTTAAATTTTTGAAGGTTCATATTGATGCCTAATAGTAGGATCCGAGGACTATTTTCTAAAAAGGTATGTGAGATGTATATCTTACATTGTTCATTGCCCAAAGAGTTATAAAAGAGCACAATCATTGGGAAACCTTGTATGGAAATACAGAAAACACACTTTTTTGGTAATAGTACTAATTGTTGTAGTGCAAGTATCTTGACTTGGTCCCCATACATCTGTATGTACTAAGTCCAATAAGCTATTATGGATGTAGCCTTTGTGGTTGAATGGTTGTCTTTGTGCCTTCCCAATTTGACATGCATCACACCTGTTGATCAAGTGTTGCTTTGATATGTTGAGTAGTCCTAGAACACTTTGATCCCTGCATATATCCTTCAAGGTTCTTTCATTCACATGAGCAAGTCTCTTATGCCACATTATAAGCTCACTTAGGGTTCGAGACCCAAAAGTGAATAGAGGTATGTTCTTGGTTTCTCCTACTTCAAAAGTAAAGAGCCTACCATGCTTCTCACGTCTGGCTATCTTCTTGAATCCTTGACATGGATCTTCCACAAAAGCTTCATGTTGGGTGAACCTAACTTGCAAGCCTTTTTCAACTATTTGGCCTACACTTATTAGGTTTTTAGTGATAGTGGGTACATAGAGAACCTTACTCAAAATGTTTGTCCTGTCATTGGAAGATTTGACATTACCAATCTTCTCCACATCGTGCTTTGTGTCATCCCCTGTTTGTACTTCATGTCTATGCTTTGGAATTTCCAAGTCAGATACAAGAGCAATGTTGCATGCAACATGATTTGAACATCCTGAATCTATGTAGAACAAATGATCATCTTCTTTACCTTCTTTGTGGCTTAGATTCATAAGAAGCAATGAGTCTTCATGTGATTGATCTTCTGAATAATTGTTGAAGACCCTTCTATTATAGCCTCTACTATTATTGTTGAATTTGTATCCACCTCTGCCTCTATTGCTGCCATATCCACCTCTTCCACTTCCTTTCTGGGTCTTTCCATTGAACCAGCAATTCTGAGTGGTGTGGTTGGTCTTATCATAGATGGCACATGGTTGAACATTTTGACCTTTGGATTTGTTATGCTTTGGTCCTTTCTTCTTCCCTTTCCACTTTCTCTCACTTGCAAAGTTGGCTTGGGAAGTCTCCTCTTCATCTTCTTCCTTCTTTTTGTCTTTCAGCTTCTTATCCTTCTTATCTGCATATAGAGCACTAGTTGACCATGACACGAGTTATGTTCCTTTATGCTATTGTTGGCCTCTTGATTGAAGAGTTGTCCAAGAAAGATGTTGAAGTCTGGCGTTTGCACATCCATGATGAGATCATAGGCCGTGGTGGAGATTGCCATTGTTTATCACTTCGAATCCCATTGAGAATTTGTCTCATGATAGCCTCTTCTTCAATCAGCTCTCCAATGGATGATTACTAATCCGCAACCTTCTTGATCTTGGTAAAAAACTCTGTGATGGCTTGTTTAGGTGTCTTCTTCATTTGGTTGAATTCGTTCCAAAGATAATTCTTTCTTGCTTTCGTACTAGCAGAAAAGAAAGTCTCGAGGGCATCCCCAGTCTCTTGAGATGTCTTGCATCCTCTAATATGTGGTAATAGAAAGTCAAAGATAGATTTTAGTATGTACGACCTTGCTTGAGCATCCCTTGCACACCAAAGTGTGATCTTATCTATCTCCTCTTGTGTAGGTCCTCCTTTGGATCTTGGAGTAGGCATAGCTTCATCACTTGCTACAATTCCATAAATATTTCTAGCTTGCAAATATGCCTCCATTTTGATTTTCCAAGTTGTGTAGTTGTGTCGATCAAGCTTCTCGATCATTGAGAGAAAGCTGTCACCCATCTTGATCTAGCTTTGATACCACATAAAGAACTTGGAGAACCTTGTAGGAGGTAGAAAAGTGAGTTGCGAAGCAGCAAAGTTTGGTCCAACCATCCAACATAAGACAAGCCCTCGAGCTTATGGAGACTCAAATAGACCTTATAGGCATGCGATAAGTGCAATACGATGCACTATGTACTTTGGAGCATGAAGGAGAAAGAGTCGATACAAAGCAGATATGTTCGCACATCGACTAGTTCAAAAAATTACTATATATGGAAGAGACAATGAACTTCAAATGCTCATAGCAACCAGCATGATTATAATTATTAAAAATCATTTTATGGGAGTGATACACATAGGTTTGAGTGTATACAATGCACAAGAGTATAAGGAATAAGCAAAATATGCTATTGGAATGAATAAGAAACTCAATGGTGGTACATCCTATTTTTCAGAAATACACAAAGATTGATCCTGAAACGGACAAATTGAGATTCCTCCCAATCTACAGAACCCAATGATATGAAACTTAACTGCTATAAACTAGATAGAGACTAATAGCTTTCCAATGAGCCATGTCTCATGCAATTTGGAGCTCTGTAGAGAGAGCAGCAGCCTCTACACGCTTACTATTGTTAAAGATGATGATGCAAAAAAATGAAGGAGCAAGGCAATGATGGTCACAAGTGTATGTATATTGCTTCCATGTATTGTACAAGTGACTTGAAATCATATTTATATAGAATTTAGAAGTGATCCAAGACTTCCACAAGTGGATTTTGAATTCAAATGAAGGCGGTAAGAGTTGTTGGAGGGAATCAGTTCACTTTCTTACAATCTAAGCAAAGTGAAGATCTAGTTTGATCAACTTTTAGGTGATTGATTGCTTGATTGATTGCAACTCAACTACCATAGATTCATGGAATATGGGCTCTCTCTTTCTACTTTGACATGTGTAAAGGTCAAGGCTTTTACAATGGTAAAAGGTCCATGAAAAAACTTTTAGAAAAATACAATAAGTGAGCATAAGTAAAAGAACTCTCCAACGGATATTCCTTTGAAGTAATCCAAGCAATAGTTTTTTATGTAGATCAAATGCACCTCAAGCATAGTGTAAGCTTGATGTTCCAACAATGACCACTCGATTATCAAAGCCATTTGATTTTTTGGGTTCCTCAACTTCTCCTCTTTCATTAATTTTGTCATTATGCTTAATCACTAAATACAATAGCCCTTGTTTGTCCATGTAAAATCCTCTCTCAAATTTCACGATTGGTCTTTACAAAACTTTAGAGTCACTAGAGTTTTTAAGTCTTGCCATAGACCCATTGATTCCATCCAAGTATATAGGAACTCCATTCGAGTTTGTAGAAGCACACTGCAATGAATTTCTATATCCTCCTTCTATCAAGGACATAAGCTCTATGGAATAGATAGAACTATGCATGGCTTTAGAGGTCATGATTATTTCACCTTCTAAATCAGTGAGGTGTCTGAGTAAGTTGAGTGAATACTTCTCTGAGTTACAATCCCCACTGATAATATCACACTTCTTTCACTCCCTAAGACACATCCAAATCAGAGGTTCATTCAAAGTCCATGGGCCTTCTCATGTTTTGTAACCCCAAGATCTCTATCTTCACTTTTGAGTATTTTCTTGAGTCAAGGGAATGGTTTTAATTGGTGATTGATCAATGAAATTCCAAAATTTTAGCTATGAAACAATTAGGCTTTGCTCATCAATTTCCATGATACTCGACACTTAAGATTTCAAAGATACACGATACTAATCCTTGACGATAAGATACTTGGATACATAGGGAAATACATGACATATGATACAAGTCTATATACGATACATGATACTTGACCTTCCACAATACGATACCTGAGTCTAGGAGACACGCGATAAACTAGAGACTACATGATACATGAAACAAAATACCAAAGGCACATTATGTGATATGCAATATGTCGGATCCAAAGGATACATTATACTAGCATGATACAATACTTTCCATCACGATCAATGATACATGACACAAGTCCAAGATTGGAGACACACAATACCAAGGTGGTATTAGTGATACATGATACTTGGGATCATGTGATGATATCAACTAGGTCATTCATGATACCTAAGTATCGTGATACACACTAGGAGTAAGGTATCAACTAGGTCATTCATGATACCTAAGTATCCTCTAGTGCATTTACAAGGCTTCTCAATGCTTTATGATGGATTTTAGAAAAAGAAATTTGATATTATCTCAAAAAAATTGTGGGTTTGATCTTCTTCTCTTCTTCTTCTTTCCTCTTATCTCTAATCCTCCAACACTATCCCCCTCTTAGTCTCTTTCATCTCTTCATAGGCTCTCTATGTTGTGTTATCCACTGCTCCTCTAGTAGCTAAGCCTAGGATACATCAAGTATCTATACACGTCCTCATGGTCCTTTCTAATCCCTCTACACCACTATTATTGTCTTGTTTCATTGTTGTTGGACCTCACACGCAACCAATGGATGGCATTTCATCCACATCAAGAAATTGAGGCTTGGTGTCCTCCTCCCCAGTTTCCAAATTGTTCCTCTCCTGATTGATGCTTAAATATTCCTATCAATTCTTCTTGAATTGCACACAAGTAGTGGTTGAGGAAGCATTCACGACTTTGTAGGCAAGGCTATTTGTCACATTTATCTCAATAACTTTTGATCCTTTGGTCGATGCTTCAATTTCCCCCTCAATAATTTTTACATTCATCCATTGGGTTGTGTTGCATTATTGTTGTTGGCCACGCCCACAATCATGGCTCAAGATGCTATTACATAGGTTGCGAAGTAAAGTCTTGCAACTATTCGGGGCCTGTGTCTTTTCTTTTCATGTGTCTCACTTATCCTAATACATAACCCTACGGGAATCTAGGCTTATTAAATTATTACCTTTTTCTTTGATTTTATTCATCTTGTTCTCTTGCTTGTTTCTCCTTCCATAGCTTCCCTTTTCCTTGATTTGCCAAAACTTCTTCTTGATATAGGGCAATATGTTGGATTTAACTTTAGGTGACTAGGAACTTCAATTCAAATCTTTTCTCACTCTTTATTTTTGTCCAACCACTTATTTCTCCAAGGGGATTAGCCCTTTCAAATAATTCATTTGTAATATCCATCCCCTCTCCATACTCTAGGAATTAATTTGGGTGGATTGCAACTCTAGTAGTTTGATAATTCTTGATGCTCTCTAGAATCATGTAGAATGAAACTCCTAGTCCATCTGCTGCCCAATGATGGTGTGCTATATTGATTATCTACTCCAAAGAAAATTTTACAATTTTATTTTCATATTGATTGTGAATCTTTATGATATACCTAATTCTTTGTTCTTTGTCATTGAGCAGTTGTTGGATAAATTCATCGGATTCCTCATCTAGAGCTTCCTCTATTCTTTGTTCTTCTATTATTTATTCATGGACTCGAGATGATTATCTTTCTTCTATTATTGTTCTTTCTTGTACCCGTTCATCAATCATTGCTTCTTTAGACTAGCTAGATCTTCATTTCCATAATTCTATTTCCTTCGTTATCTCAGCCCTTTGTTATTGCCATTTCATTCTTTCCTTTTTAGCCTACTCATTCAAGTTTATATAGCCTCTAATAGCATTAGTTGCATGCTTATTGCCCTACTGTTTCATCTCCTTTAGATACTTAATTTCTTCACTTGGTCTCCAATTCTTATTGAATGACCTTGATCTCCTCACTCTGATCTTTTAATGATCCTTCCTTTTCCTTGCTTCCTTTTAGCATGTAGCTTCCTTCTTCCATCAATACTTTAGTTATCTCTTCATTAGCCTTGCTCAACACCTCATAAGAAGTTTGGAGAATCTTTTTCTTTGACTCCATGTGTTTCACTTCTCCTTCCAATTTCTTAATATACCCTATCTATTTCTCACATTTGTCCTAAAAAATGAGACACACAAATATCTTATATATTTTGGAGATCTAGTCATTTCTATCTGTTTTTCTTGTTTTGTGACCTCCACCTACTTTTCATCTTCTTATTCTTTTTCAAATCTTGTGGTTGTTGATCTTCTTCTTGATTTTCTTCTTCTCTTCTAACTCCTAGATCTTCATTTTCATTCTCTTTATCTTGTTCTTCTTGTTCTTCTTGATCTTGCTTCAAGGCATGGTTCATTTCAATCATTATCCTTTTGAATATCATCAAGAATATCGTCTATATCTTTTGTTTTTGTCTATTGTGTATCCATCTTTTTTGTGTTTGTTTCATCCTCTTTTTCTTCTTCTAGGAACTTTTCAACTCATTTTGGGTGTGTACCAATTTAGTCATGACTTATTTGGGTGACCTCCAATCGACCTCTTCTATCACACATGGGTGACTACTCTTTTTACCTGCTTATCATCTAGGCGACTACTTCCTCTCGTGCAAGGGGGACTACTGCATAAAGATTGAGTTGGGCTTCACCATCAATGCAGCTCCTTGCCCTCATCCACCTATTTTTGAAGACTATCATGGGCACGAAGTGATGGAGTAGATATTTATTAACTTGTTAGTAAAGCTTTATAGTGTGACTTAATGTAGTGAATACCACTGCCAAGATCTGGTGGTGCCATAAGGGATGATTGCGGGCCTAAATATGGTGGGCGACCAGAGCAATAAATTAACCTACTCCTCCAACACTTTGATTCATGTGACAATTAAGGCTGAGATTCGGCAAGGCCACTCCTCAGGTCTATATAAACAAAGGCTTGGTACTCATTTTGGCTATCCTATATTTGAGCATCATATGTCATCTTGTTCTTGAATCCTTATCAGCGGGTTATCATTGTTGAGCTCCGCTAGTGGAATTCATCTCTTGGTTGCTCTCCTCTTTGCATTTTGTTGCAACTTGCCCACTTTGTGTCAATACCATTCTCTGGTGGCTATATAGAGTGTTGGTTGTCAATTAAGTGGCAATTAGTATTACAGAGTGATCGAGGAGTTTCGTCTAGTAGCTCTTAGTTTAAATCTATTGAATTTCACTTGTAGAGATTATTTAGTTGTTTTAGTATATCTTGTTATTGATTTCTTATATTCTTAGGAGTTGTTGCTAGCCCACTATGATGTCCATTTGGACTAGTTTTGAATCTCTATAAACATTTTGATTCTTAAGAAATTAATCTTTTGCTCATATTGTACTTGAAACTTCTTTTCCATCTATGTGTCTTTACTTTCAAGTAGTGTACCTCCACATAGATATGCCATAGGGTATATTTCCCTAAGGAAGAACTCCCCCTGAGTAGAAGAAGTACAACAATTATGGTCACAGAGGCCTCTTCTACAGTTTGGCACTCTCCTATAGTTGGATACCTGAGTACCTCCTCTACTCTCAAACACCACTCTTCTCACTTCAACCTCCTTAATCGTTTTTTTTATGCATCTTGGAGTCATTGAAAATGACATCACTACTTTTGATCAATAACCATGTTTTAGGATCCCATAAGCAATATACCAATTGTACTTCTCCACCATATCCAAGAAAAATGCATTTCTTTGATTATGGTCCAACTTTTGTCTAAGATTCTTGGATATATGAACATACACTTCACACCCAAAGACTCAAAGATGATCATGATATGGTGGCTTACCTATCCATAGCTCTTGTGCCACATTCATACCTTTGGTACTACTAGGTGAAAGGTTAATCACATGAAGTACAATCAATAGTGCTTCTAACCAAAAGCCTTCTGAAAGGTTTGCATGATGCAGCATAGAGACTACTCTATCTTGAATAGTTATATTCATCCTTTCAGTACAACATATCAAGGGTATACTAAGGTTTTTACCGAGGAAATTGAACGGATGCATTTTGCCCGCAACATCGGTGTTGCAGTCGGTATAGGAGTCAGAATTGACACGTCGGTATAGGCGTCGGTATA